>APFE031644389.1:0-168565 GCA_000404065.3 Pinus taeda
TGCTTGAGTTCTTTCTTTGAGGCTTTAGTCTTCTTTACTTGTGCTAGTAATTTTTCGACGTGGTGCTTGAGACGAGAAATTTCTTCGTCTTTTTCCATTATTTCTTTGTAATGCATATCCACAAGTCCAGCATATTGTTCCTTAAGTATTGTGATTTCTTGTTTCATATCTCTTTGGAATTGTTTTTGTTCATTTATTAAAGATTCCATTTTTTTCACTTCTTTTATCTTCCTTTTTTTTTCAACAATTTATTTATTTATTTATTTCTATTTTTTTTTTTTTATATGATATTCTCTTTCGTTTTTTTTCCTTTTTTTATATTAATTCTCCTTTTTTTTCCTCTTTATATATATATATAATATATTATATATATCTTATAAATATATTTCCATTCTCTATTATAAAAATCTAATCATAGATATATATATATATTATATTTCAAATATTCTCTTCTTCTTTTTTGTTCCCTCTTTTCTTAAAATTTGTAATAATAATAATTTTTTTATTAATTAGATATTTATAAATTATATATATTATATAATTTAATTTATATATATATAAAATTATAATTATATAAAATTTTATATATACTTTTTGGAGACCCGCTTTTCCTTTTATATGTAACTATAAAAGGCTTATATAGTATCCTTTTTATAATTATAATAATATTTATTTTTTTCTCAGAAAATTTGGTTGGATGAGACGTGACTCTTAGTACGGTTACAATCTTTAGATTTGAACGATTAAAATTATTTAGATCACACATTTTTTCTCCAACGTTATCAAAATATCTTTTACTTTTAAAATACCATGGGCAATTACCATGAGTTGTTTCTAAAACCTCAGTTAATGTTCTCCACGTAAAATGTAAAACTTATCACTAGTTTCTAAAACCACGGGCAATTACTAATGGTTTCTAAAATACCATGGGTTGTTTCTAAAACCTCAGTTAATGTTCTCCGCGTAAAAATGTAAACTTACCACTGGTTTCTAAACCACGGGCAATTCCATTGGTTTCTAAAACCACGGGCTTTTCCACGTAATTTTTTTTTTTTAAAATATAATTGAACAGTTTCCCGCTTATCTTTATTTGCACTTCACTTTTATCAATAAGTAAAACCTATATTATATAATATTATAATATATATATATAAATATTAGATATATATATATATATTATAATATATATATATATATATATATATATATATATTTCACCTTTTTTTTTGTTTGTTCAGAATATATTATTTCCTTTCCTCTTTTCTTTTTTTTATATACCCTTCTTCTTTATTCTTTATTAATTTTTTTTTTAAATAATGGCCAAAGACCTAAAAAATGGAGAATCTCCCAATATGTAGCGAAATGCTTCAATTATGACAGCAACGAGGTTGATGATAGGTTGATAGCCAAAGGCCTGGTAATCAGCCAAGCCAAACGTGGCTCTGATACCAATGAAGTGAACAAAATTCCTTCTAAATATTAATTACTCCAAAAGACTTGGAATATGAAAATATCCATTAAGGATATAAATAATATATTAAATATGTGAATAGTAAAAATGAGTATGATAATTTACAAATGAGAACGAGAGGCTTGTTTATATACCAAGCAAGTGTCTCTTCATGAAGAGTCATGTCCTATTAGACATGCCTCTTCAACCTTAATTACTAGCTTAACTAACTATTATTTATGATTATTATCATTTACATTATATTTATATTATTTATATATTTTATTCGTTACAGGCTTCCCCGAGAAAACCATCTCCACACCAACCCTTGTGATTTTCTTGAGACCACCTCAATTGGATCCAAAATATTCCAAGTCTCAATCAAGAATGAATCCCATCACACCATGGCAATCTAGGAAATGGAAATGCAAGGATGAAACCACTATCAATCCAGGAAAAACCCATGTCAATGACAACAAATGAACAAAATAATCAAATGCATGTACCATGCATTCACATCCCGACAAGGAAATTACACATGCAACCTGTTACCTGCAAAATCTTCTTGTTGTAGTTAATGATCCATCTTTCTCCTTGTGCTCCCTTGCTTTCCTTTTCTTCCCCTTTGCTTTTCTTTGCTTATTATTTTCTTTCTTGCTTGCTACCCAACTTTGTACGAAGGGTATGAAAAATATTTGCGAACTTTGATATGTCTTGGTCCCTTCCCTTCCGTAGTGTGGTCCATTTTATGTACTTATCTTCATATCTACTCACAGGGTAAGATTGTTCCTTGACAACGTCTCAGAAAGAATTCTAAGTGGGTCTAACTAAAAATAGTGAGGGTTCCCTCTCTTCCCTCTACTCGCAATAGGTTTCCCACTAGTCCTTGATGTGGGGGGCGGCCTTGAGGAGTCTAAAAGTAATCTTTTCCCTATTGGAAAAATTATGGACTGAAAAATATCCTTCCAACAAATTCAACCATTTATCTATAACATCTACGTCTATTTGGCCTTCAAATATAGGAATATCAAATTTAACTTGTACCTTGAAGGGGGTGGCACTCTTGTGGTGGTTTTTAGATGAGGATGCTTCAGTGGCTGATACTTGCCGAAGGATCTAGGAAGATTTATCCATCACCTCATTCCTTTGTCACTCAAAGGCTTCTTTGAGAAAAAAAATGAAAGGATCTCCTAGTCCCTCGTCATTATTTTCTTCCTCCATTTGAGTTTGTCAGGGTCAGTGAGGTCGGACTTGCAAGGATTCAAGCAGTTCAAGTCCTAGCTACTTATACCTCGACCTCATTGGGGACATGCACATAAAAATAGAGAAATAATGGATTGCCTTGATAGCACTGATCCATATGTATGCAGGAATGAAATGAAATATAAATTAAAATAGAAACATTGAACTCTAGTGAAAATTGAAGTTCAATTCATTAACAACAAAATGCTACAATATGTTTACATGCAAAATGGAAATAAACTAACTTGGGTGATGGTAGCTTATCTCTGAGAAGAGATGTGACTGCTGCATGTCTTATAAACTATGTTACAATGAGGTTCGAAGGCCTTTTTATTATTGGGAAACAAGGGAAAATCATAAATATCCAAAAAAATAACCCTCAGAGATGAAGCATCAAACTTTTGTGGGCACCGTTAGGATTAGTTGGTACACCAACTTCACGGGGTCGTAACTTTGGCAAATGTTCTCCATTTGACATGCACAATACCTCGTTAGAAATATCTATAGAAAGAATAAAAATTTCAACTGCAAACTTTTAGCCCCTGTCATAGGCTATTGATATTCCCACTTTCCAAGAAAATGTCATTTAGGGCCTCAAAATAACTCAAGTAGTCCAGGACTAAAAAACTGCCAAAAGTAGTAAATTGTGCTACAATTAAGGAAACTGAAAGAAAAAGTGTTGAGTGCCCAAGTAGAATAGGCAGGTGGCCACCAATATCCACCTGGATCATTTGTTTACCTAACCTAATAGTTGATTGATCTCACTCACAATGGCTACAAGAAATGCGAGTTAATGGCTTGATCAATAATCAACAATTTAATCATCACATTATTGTAAGAACTACTGCCACGTTGATTGAGTGAAATCATGGTAAAGGGAATAAGAATATATCATATTTTGTGCCTCAATCGGTTTGGAGCCTACAATCAGTTGGTGCTTGTAGATTTTTAGAGGTTAGTGCCCCAATCAAGTTGGAGCCTACAATAAGTTGGTGCTTACAGATTTCAGAGGTTGTTTCCTCAATCAGGTTGATGCCTACATGAAATTGGAATATGCTCTTGCTTCTATAACATGTTTGCATGTTTCCTCTCTACACTCTCTCTACGTTGTTGTTTCTCTACTTCTTTGCACACAACTCCCAAAACTGCCTCAAAATTCCATCATTTTTCCATTTCAAAACTGGCCCCCAACACTCACTAGTGGCTCATCTTGAGCCACTCATCCAAACTTAAATGAATGCATTTTCTCCTTAGTCATATCTTTCAATACTTTGAGGGAATTACATAAACTTTCAATCCTTTACTACATCTAAGTATATTGTGCAATGATTATGGCATATACCCTAACTGTCATGGTATAGGTAAGTCATTGCTTGATGTTGTCCACAATAACATTATTTTCTTGTTGTAGTATTCCAACTTTGTTTGTAAACTGTAATGCTTACTCTTGCAAGTCTTTCACTTTATGTGCTAATTCATGCTTGGTGTCCCTCATTATCTCCTTGTCCAACAACAACTTCTTAGCAATAATAGTAAAAATTATTTCTACCGGGTCTTCTACAACCTAAACTTTCTGAGTGATATCCTTTAACCCCTGGTTATGCAAGATATTGGCCCATAAATTCACTCCCTCTTCATACAAAATTTAACACTACTATTATAATGTAACACGCCATCCTCCCAATTCCACCCAAGCAGCTAACCAATAGGGAAAACATGTGATGAGAGAGGTTAATATAAGGGATTCAATATCATTGGTGACCTTAAAAAGGCAAGGCTAGGCTGAAAACCACTATCATAACCCGACAAAACCATGCCACCGATAGCAAGAGAACCATACACCAACATGGAAATCTATGCATGTCCAAACCAGCTAGCAAATCACATATGCAAAAGATTACCTGCAAATATTCATGTTGAAGCTGCTTGATCCTTCTCTTCTTCCTTGATCCTTTCTTTCCTTTGTTTCCCTTTGCTTGCTTTTCCTTCCTTGATCCTTGCTTTCCTTCCTTTTCCTTTGCTTTCTTTTCTTTCCTTGATCCAAAGCTAGAGTGTTCCAAGAAAACTCTAAGTGACCAAGAGTGAGAGAGAGAGAGAGAATAATGAGAGAGCTCCAAACTTGAACTGACAAAAGGTTACATTGACCAAGCCTGAGTCAAGAGCTCTCCAACTGATCCTCGTAAGCCTTTTTATGAATGAGGCCTCTAATTTCTTCATTTTCCATTATTTTCCTTCAATTTCCTTCTCACATGCAAACTATGACCTTTCACCTTACTTTTCTCCTAATTTCCTTTATTTTCATATAAATGTGCCAAAAATGCATTTTTTCCTTTTAATGCCTTTGCCAACTTTCCTTAGCCAAAACACACATCTAGTGATACCCACTAGGATATATTTTCCCAACATTCAACTTGGAATATGTGTCCCTTACCCATGGTCTTATTTTTTCCTTTATTTACATTATTCAATAGAATTTTCACCAGGGTTGTTGCAAATAATTGTTGTATCTGCGCAAATTAGGCACCTGTTTTCTACTCTTTTGTGTGGTTTTGTCGCTCTTCTTGTGATGTAGAAAGTCTTTATTTCACTTTTAACTCAATTTGCTTTAAACACATGTGTAACTTCTCCAATCTTTATGACTTTAACTTCTCCTTTGGTATCATCCTCCATAAGCTTTGGCACAACCTACCTTCATCTTCCATAATCTCTGGCACAACCTACCTATACACTGCTTCCACAGCTACATGCAATCCCATTTCTTTTTCCACAACCTATTTCTTCTCATCTACTAACTTCACCTTATCATGTTGCAATACTTCCTACTTCGTAAGTTTCTTCACTAATTCCAATGTTGTGGTTGTGGTGCACAATTGTGGTTCCATAAATACATTGTTCTATAAATGGTGTAAACTATCCAAAGACAATTGAGATAAATTTAAATTGATATGTGTCAAACATATAACATGTTATTGTAATTATTCAAAGGGGAACTCCACTTCTTTCGGTGAGATCTAAAGTGATTGATGCTCTCTAGATGTGACAGAAGTATTTTCCCATGGTTCTAATATACTAGGCTCACTTTGAGCACCCATTTGCTAAACTAGTTTTATTGTAGTCAATTGTCTGCAATTGACTTATTTGTCTAGCAACTGGCTTAATAGCTCTAGTGTGCATTCTTTACCTTGTTTCATTTACCCAGGGCCTCCCTCTTCATATTGTTTACCTTACCCAGTGCCTCCTTTGTCTTCTTCTTGACCTACTCAAGAATATGTTTGATAGCATATTTTGATAGAGGTGTCATCTGAGTGACATGAGTTGCTTTGTGCTTCTTCTCAGCACAAGATGTACCTTCCCCCACACTTATGGTCGAGGTCCTCTTCACTCTTGCACACATCATAGCTTGAAATTCTTTTGAATTTGTTGTTGCAAATTGGGTTTGTGACTGTTCTAGTCCCATATTTGTGTCTCACTCCGATTGGCATGTACTTTGTGCTGTATCACCTTGGTATTGCTCCTTGTTGTTATTTGAATTTTGCATTTTCATCTCCCCTGCTACTGGTTGTTTTCAATCATCTTCACATGAATCACATATGCCTGAACATCTTTGTAAGTTAAGAAAAAATGGCATTGTTCCCACTATTGGTAAGGATCTCACTTGGCCTGAATGCATAATGATGAGGATCAAATGTGTATCGCGTGATCTTCTCATACTTATGAACTATTTTTTCTGAACTTGGGTGAGAGTTGAGTATCCTAAATAACTAGACTACATAGAACGATCTCTTGGCACTTTTGTATGATCCAACCTGGGTTAATGTGCAAAATGCAACGAACAAACCCCACTGGATACTAACACTTATAACATCACCTGTAAAACAGGCCAAGTCTCATGCAAGGCACTGATGGGGACTACAATAACCATGCTTCTACAACAGGGAGGGGATGTGAATCTAATATATGTACTCATTCTACAACACACCCTGCAATTTGAATGTTAACCCCAATTATACATATTCATAACAATTGTCAAAGCACTACTAACCTTAAATACAAAATTTAAAAGGGGTATCCATCATCACAAGCATAATTAACATGACATGTGGATATAGTATATGACTTAAAAAATAACACACATCAATCTCCAAAAATATTTCATTACTAAGAAAAGGGAGCGTTGAACGCAATACAACCATATTATAGACTTGTTTCATCTCGAGTCACCATCTTAATCACAACATTACACTAATACAAAAATGCAACTAGAATTACTCGGCCTATTGACCAACCAAACAAAAAGTCATCCAACTCCAATCCCTTTGGCATTTGCCTCTTTATACATAATTACATAGACTTGAATACCATGGGCATTACTACATAAAACAATTACCATGGGTAGACACACTATACTCGCTAATATGGACCAAATCAACACAAAATCAAAGATGTTGTAAATTTTAATCATTTTGTTTCCTTTGCTTTCATGTCTTGTTTCGATTTTGTGTTTTTTTCCTGTATGCACCATTTCTACGCGTTCCTGCTTCTATAACATGTATGTGCGCTGCCTCTTTGCACTATTGCTTCTTTTCTTCTTTGTGCATAACTCCCAAAACTACCTCAAAATTCCATTTTTTTCTTCCTACCAAAACTTGCCCCAACATTAGTGCAAAAATGAATTTGAAGAAGCAAAGGAGCAACACTAAGAGTTACATAATGATTTTTTCAAGATATTTGTCAAACCTTTGAAAAAATTATCATTCAATATAAATTGACATCGTTTTAGATATGATAAAAGAAACATGTTGCATATTTGAAGTTAATCAAGATGACTACAATTTGTGAGCACATAATTTATTAAAAATATTCAAATTCTCAACAATAAGTGTCAACATCGTTAAAAAGTTAGTCATATGGAGAATCATTGTTTTGATCCCAATCCTTCTCTTCATTGTGGAAAAACAAATCACTTATCTAAATAATGTTGAAAAAAAAGTAACTTAAAAAGAAACAATTCATTATGAATGGATAAATTCTTGAAGATAAAGAAAGTAAATAAGCTACATAAATCTTACCATCTGGCCATAATAAGGGTAAAAACACAACTCATGGAAAAAGGACAAAAGAAAAAATGTTTCAAACAATTATTCCAAATTATTTTCGGCATAAATCAAATCCAATCCTATATGTTCTCTAGAATTAAATACGGGACTTAAGGGTTGTAGGAGTAGGAGGGATACTTTATGGTTATTGGGATGGGGTCCCCTGGGTTAGTTTTGGGCTTAAAAACTCAAGTTTTGATGTAAATTTTGCTAAAAAGATGTAAAGTCTCTGTAATTTGTGGAAACAGAGCATGTAGATAGTTAGAAGTCAAAAGGGGTTTCTAACCCCTTGTTTATGTAAAGACGAGTCGATTTTGAGATCCACCCATGACCCGCGGACCATGGGATTGTATGTAAAAAGATATAAATAGGTGTCCCTTACAGAGTCATAGAGAAGGGAAAAGGCTCCGCAGCTGAGTACGTAGAGGCCTAGAGAAGATTCTGTCGTTGATTGTGCAGACCCCTGCAGCTGAGTGCGTAGGACAATTTTGAGTTTGTAACATCATATTGAATATCAATAAAAAAGACTGTTGGATAAATTCATATGTTTATCTATTTACTTATGTTATTTATGTTTACGATATATGTTGCAATGGAATAAATGTATTTATGAAATATTGATGTATTGATGTGTTACTTTATTGGATAAGTCTTTTAACTGATCACAATGCATGCCAAGTATTTATGTGAGGATTATAATAAGTTTTTTTTTTTTTTATGTTTATTAAGCTCTTAAATAGATCTGTGTGAACTCAGATATAGGGTTGCTTAATGGTGCACATAAGTGGGAGATTCATTTGTTAAGGGTTCACAAAATCTTATCATAGACCTTCGCGAAGGTCTAAGGGCCGTTTAAGTGAAGTTGTCGTACAAAGCCTTAGGGGCTTATAGGTCCACACAAAGGTAGATCTAGGGTGATAAATGACAACACATTGATCTTTGGATGCAGAAACTTGGTTCCAACATCCTCCCATATTGCTTCAAGTGAGACTTCAGCCTGTGCTACGCGAGTTGATGCCAAAAGGGCCAGTAGTGTAGGGTTTTGTTTGGCACAATTAACTCTGAATTGGGTCAAGACCCTCTAAGACAATGAATGGTTCTGTAGCCAGGACTTGGATCTGCATAAAGAGATGTTTGATGTCGCATTACTAGAAATGACCAAGAAATAAATTGAGAAATGGTTGGATAGGAAGATTCACGAATTTGCAGCACAAGAGAACAAGAATTTGCACTTATCAAAGGAGCAGTTGTTAGAAAGATATTTGCAGATAGAAATACATGAAATTTTCTTCTGCACTTTCCCGATCGTACTATACGAGTGGATAGCTATGTTGGCAGACAACCAAGGAAGGTGGAGGCTTAACTGCACAATAGTGTGGACTCCAGAGCTAGTGTGAAAGTTGGAAGCTTCTGAAGACAAGATCGCGCGCGTTGTTGACCACTGGCTCAATCGAATTATAGGAGGATTTTTTATAGAGTTCGCAGTTGATACCTTGGTCAACTACAGCGAAGCAGAGTGATGCTTCTTCAAGGGACTGCGAGGTAAGTATATGAGATCTTTGAATACCAAGATTAAGATGCTCTTGTGTGAGAAATGGGTTATGTCGTTGCCTTGATGTTTGGATCTATGCGAAGTGGACGGATCTTCAGAAATCAAGAGAAAGCAAGCCCTGAATATAGCCCATGAATTGGACCTCCTTCAAGCGATGACGAGGGAATGGTACAAGCCTCACCGCAGAGTATAGTCCAACTGATAAGATAGTGTTTTCCATGGATACATCTTCCATCCACTCTGCCCCCACCTTCACCTCCATAGCATACATCTTCGCCCACACCATTGCCACCACCACCGCCATTCAACATGTCAAACTCAATAAGGCTACCGATTTTCAAGGGCATATGGAGCGAAGATACAGATCGATTCTGGTTTGTTGCGAATGTTGTATGGACCGCACAGTATATCACTAATGACAACATAAAGAAGGCGCACTTAGTTACTGCTCTGTAAGATCGTGCACTGACATGGTATATTAAGTATTGTGTTGATTATACTTTGGCAATGCTAGCATATATTAAGGATGCTTTAAATAAGGAGTTTAGTAAGCCTAAGTCTGACTCACATTCATTCGTTGGATTTAAGGAAATCATGATGAGGGTCGGTGAGATGCCTTGGGATTTAGATCAAAGGCTGAAATGTGTGATCCACGAAGCTAATATGAAGCTCACAGATGGTTAGCACCGCAAAAGGTTAGTAACCTCGCTTCTGCTCCACCTGCGAATTGCTTTGTCACAACAGAATATAGAAACTCAAGTAGAAGTCTTGGAAATCGCAATGAGATTGCACGAGACACCTATTCAGGTTGCGAATTTGGGAGTCCAGCAAATTCACTCGCAGTTGCAGAAAAAGAGCTAGGGGCATGATAAAAGATAATTTCTCCATTCGAAAATTATATTACAGGAGGGGGATCAATTCCCTTGAGGTGGGAAGCTCTAGCAGGACTGAGTGCAGGGCCCGAACTATGGTGAGCTACTTGTTAGGTGGCTGGAAAACATGTAACGAATAATTTTCATTTGCTGCAAAATTTCGTTCAGACACCAAAACAGTTGTTCTGCGATTTCCACAAATCAGTGGACCACGATGAGCACCACTGTTGTAGCTATGAGTTGATGATGGAAAGAATGCCTACCTATCGAATGCAAGCAGAAACTCGGCCTCTGGATCAGGGCGCTAGGGGAGTGTGTGAAGGATACCAGGGGCAAGGACAAGGCTGAGGAGGAGGAGGACCTAGGAGAGGTCATGGTCAGGTTGTTTTCTATAACTATGGGACACTAGGGCTCTAAGAGTGGGAGTGTCAGAATCATACTTACTCATCCTACCAATACTGCAACCAGTTTGACCATATTATAGAAGAATGCCCTGTGTTGATCGCTAACTTACAAATGATGAGTGTTGAGCCCCGCGAGGAAGATCAAAATGTGAATATCATGATGAGAAGCAGAGTAACAACTAGGGATGATAAGGGAAAATAGCAGAACTTATTCTTTCATGCTTTGGAGACAATCCCTATGAATTGGTACCTGGAAACGGAGCTCCTCCATGGCACCACGAAGTGGGATATACTAAGGGAGGGATTCTCAATGACCTTCAGTTTTGATGATGGGTTTGAATGCAATGATGAAGCTTTGCAGGTAGTTAAGGCAACGATATTCATAATTCCGCATGATCCTTTCGAGTTGGTGTAGCCTGATTAGGGAACCCAGTTGCATCATGCCTTGGAATGCTATAATGTGACCGTTGAAGGGGAGGATGAAGATCTAAGAAATAACAATATTTTAGTGGCAGAAGGCCATCGCGAAGTTGAAGGTCCACATATAGAGAACTTGGACATCACTGCTCCATTGAAAACCAAGCAAGTAAACATTGGTACTGAAGCAAAGCAAAAATTTGCGAGGATCGGGGACTACTGGATGATGCCACAATGGATAAAGTTGTTGAGTTACTTTGCGAGTACTAGGATATTTTTCCTACCAAGTTTTCGGACCTGAAAGGCATCATAGGTGACTTGGGTGTGAAGAAAATTATTTTGAAACTAGACGCAAAGCCTATGAAGTAGAGACTGTATCACCTTAATCCCAAGTACAAGGAAAAGATTCGCTTGGAGTTGGATAATATTCTTGAGGCATGCATTATCGAACTTGTGGAAGAATCTAATTGGGTGAGCCCAATGGTCATTCAAGAAATGAAACAGAAGGGACAAAAAAGGATTTGGATAGATCTAAGGAAACTTAATGATTCCTGCATCCATGATCCTTTTCTAACACCGTTTAATGATGAGGTATTGGATAATGTTGGAGGGAAGGGGGCCTACTCCTTCACTGATGGATTTTTAGGGTACCATCAGATCAAGATCGCGCTGGAGGATAGGAGAAAAACAACCTCCATGACTGAATGGGGTTGTTTTTAGTATATTGTCATTTCGTTTTGGCTCAAGAATGCGCCCATGATATTCTCTTACGCAGTTATAGCAGTGTTTAGGGAGTTCATCCATAAGTTCTTGGAGGTGAGTTTTGATGACTGGATAGTGTTTGGCTTTGTGAAGTGCCATGTAGAAAGTCTGCACTTGATGATGGATACGTGCCAAAAATACCAGATTGCATTGAACCTAAAGAAGTGTCTATTCTGTGTCCTCTTTGGGATCTTACTGGGTGATGTGGTATGCAAGCAAGGGTTGATGGTGGACCCTACCAAGATCACAGTGATAGTAAATTTGGAGGCCTCGAGAAGTGTCAAGCAGCTGCGCGCAATGCTTGGGCATACATGATATTACAGGGAATTTATCAAGGCTTATGCCCAGATTACCATGCCTATGGTGAAATTGCTGAAGAAGGACGTTACGTTCTATTGGGATGAAGAATTTCAGCATAGTTTAGATGTATTGAAGGAGAAGATGGTCATCATGCCGATTTTGGTCTTCCGGGATTGGAAAAAGGAATTTCATGTGCATGTTGATGCCTCATGCATTGTGTTGGAAGCAGTGCTAACACAAGCCGGTGAAGGAGAAATGAACCACCCTATAGCCTTGGTGAGCAGAAGATTATCTAAGGCCGAGAATAACTACTCAACGACAGAGAATGAAGGATTTGGTATGGTGTATAAATCAAAAGTTTAGGCACTACTTGTTGGGTGGACATTTCAAAATGTGCACAGATCATTCTGCCTTGAAATACTTGGTCAATAAGCTTGTGTTGAGGGGGAAGATCTATCAATGGTTTCTGCTATTCTAGGAGTATGACTTCGAGGCGATTGTGAAGCCAGGTAGGTTGAATGGAAGACCTAACCATCTATTGTGGATTGAGACAAGAGAGGAGCCCACTAATTTGGAGGAAGGATTGCTCGATGCACAGCTCTTGGCAGTGCATGTAGCAGATAACAACTTTCATGTATTATCCACTTTTTGACTACGAGAATGGCACCAGAAGGATACACCAGTCATCAAAATAAGGAGTTAGTTGTGCACGCGTCAAATTTCTCGTTGATTGCAGGATATTTATATAATATGGGCGCAGATGAGATATTGCAATGATATGTGCCAGATTTTGAACGAAATAACATCCTCATTGAAGCTCATGAGGAGGTTGTGGGAGGAAATTATGCAGAAAAAGCGACAATGCAGAATCTTATGTGCGCAAGATTGTGGTGGCCTATGCTGCATAAAGATTCTAAAGCATATTGTAGGGCTTGCGATGCATGTCAACGAACGATCAGATCATCGCGGAGGGACGTGTTGATCTAGATTGTCATTGATGTCAATATGGCAATATTTTTGATAGTAAATAATGATGTGAAACCAAGCATAGCAGATTCGTGAAGCAACAGGAGTAGGAAGATTTCATCAAAATCCATCAAAGAAGAGCTATCGGAAGAAGAGTTATTGGAGTATAGAAGAAATATCGGAAGAAGGGCTATCGAAGCAGTGTATCAAATAGGTGTAAAGAGAAACCACAGGAGCGATGAGCCAAGACAATGTAGATCTATTGTATATACCAAGAGTAAGAGCCATATCGGAGAAGGTAATGAACCCCCGATTGCGATATGAGATACGGACCCGATGGTCCCATTACAACATGCCCTACAAAATATCGCATCCGCAATATTGCTAGCCTTAAAACCTTGTCACATACAAATTTGTCGATTGCTATATAATATTGTGGACCCGTGGGACCATTACAATTCACCTTAATGAAATATCACGCCCGCCTATCATAACGTTCATATCGCAAATCATAAGGGATGTATATCCAAATCCTCTGATTGTGATAACATTGCGGACCCATTGCACCATTATAGTATGACTTAATGAAATATCGCATCCACAATAATCGCAAGTTTCAAAGGATGTCAAATCACGGAATACGATATAATACGCGGACCCGATAGCTCCATAGAATATACCTTTATATTGTATTGCATTCAGGTATCAGGGAAGTTACACAAATCATAAGGGTTTTCACTGCCGAAATGCCGATTGTGATAAGACTTGTGAACCCGACCACTAATTGCAATAAGACTTGTGAATCTAACGGATATATTAACGATGGTTTAATATTATATCGCATATGTTTCATCAACGGTATGAATATCGGCCATGTTACATTGGTGATGTTAAGGATTGTGATTGTGATTAACAACGTGGCATGTGGGACCTCCATGTGGGCCTTTTGAATATTAAAAATGGCCTCTCCAATATATTGCGTAGTAAGAGACCACTGAAAAGTTGCAATTGTGATTAGCGGTGATGTGGCAGATGGGGATCGCCAGACTTCTATTATAATATGGGTATAGCCTCTCCTATAATGTGATTTTTGTAAAAAGGCTAAGTTATAATTGAATATTAACAAAAGGCCCTCCAATATATTTTAAGATACCACCTCATGCACAAGTCAGCTCCTCCACCAATGAATGGGTCATTTCATTTATTGGCAAAACTCATATATATATATATATATATATATATATATATATATATATATATATATATAAGCTGAAATGCTTCACCTGAGGTAGCTCATTCGGGCATTGATTATAGTGAGAAGAAGTAACAGTTCACAACTCGTGAACTCGAAGAAACAGAGAAAGCTAAAGGTCGGGCGGGAAGGAAGGAAGCCAAAGGTCCAGCAGGAAAGAAGGAAGCCAAAGGTTGAGAAATGTTGTTGATTGGGTTAATCTTTGAAAGGCTTGGACCTATGATGAATTAGAAGAAGTGCGAACCTCAACCTGAAGAACAATTTTTTTGTGAATATCTGTTTTACCTTGAACCAGCCAAGTAAGATTTCATCACTCATTAGTTGAAGGGAGCAGTAGACAACACCAACGTTGAAGTATTTGTGAGTTTGTTCCTTGGAAGTAAGATACCGTGAAAATCACTCCTAAAGCAGTTATTGCGACAATAAGAACAGAGGCTTGAAAACAGAGAATTGCTTTTGTGCATACATTGAGGCTCAGCATAGATATCTTGTTGGAAAGCTTCAGAAAATCCTGGAAACATTATTGGAGATCATGATTCCTATTTGAAATCATCATGAGGTAACTTTGCAGACCCCGTTTGGGCAATATGAAGAGTTGTGAAGACTCCTTCATATGTAGACAGGTTGTCATTGATGTAGCAGTGAAATTATAGATAGACAAAATTTAGTGAAGAAGATTTTTGGAGCAGAGAATTACTACTAAACATATCTAGACAATATATAACATAGGGTTGGAGCCCTTGGGGTTGCTACCTCAGAATTCTAAGGATTGGTGTCCTTGGAGTTGGTGCTCCTAAATCAAAGGTTGGTGCCTTGATAAGATAGGGTCAGAGCCCTTGTGGTTGGTGCCTAAGAATTGGAAGGATTGATGTCCTTGGAGTTGGTGCTTTGAAAAGACAGGGTTGGTTCCCTAGAGGGTGGAGCCTCACAAAAAGTCCAAGTTGGTGCTTGTCAATAGGTTGGAGCCTGGGACTTTGAAGATTGGTGTCTTCATCTAGGGTTGGAGCCCTATATACATTGTACTTGCTTCATTATAAAGATTATAAAAGAATTTATTCCTATTGTTCATTTTGTGTTCTAAATATAAGTGATCTAACTGGTAAAAGTAACAATTCAAAAGGAATACTAATTCACCCCCCCTCTCAGTATTTCCAACAGGATGAGTTGCCACTAAATCCTCAAGTATCGTTGTAGCCATTTGAAAAA
This sequence comes from Pinus taeda, assembly GCA_000404065.3. Classification (NCBI taxonomy): domain Eukaryota; kingdom Viridiplantae; phylum Streptophyta; class Pinopsida; order Pinales; family Pinaceae; genus Pinus; species Pinus taeda. Next base: position 15,520 of record APFE031644389.1, read on the forward strand.
TGGGAAATTGATTTCATTGGACTGATTCAGCCCCCAGGAATGAAGACAGGTGTGTGATATATCATCACGCGATAGAGTATTTAACCAGATGGGCTGAGGCACAACCAGTAAGGATTGCATAGGGGCTACAACAATGAAGTTTTTGTTTGATTATGTGTTAATCAAATATATCTGCCCAAAAGTGTTGATGAGTGATCAAGGTACGCATTTCCTAAATGAGACAATCAGTGCATTGGCTGAGGAGTTCCAGGTCTATCATTAGAAGAGCACACTATATCATCCTCAGGATAATGGAAAATTTGAGGCCTTTAATAAGATTTTGGAGAACACGTTGATGAAGATTTGTAATGCACATCGGAATGACTGGGATGTGAAAGTACCTGCAGTACTATGGGCATACATGAATACTTTCTAAACAGTGATAGGAAAGACACCTTTTCGATTGGTCTATGGCATAGAATCTGTGATGCCTATGGAAAATATCATGCCTAGTCTACGCATAACAACTTTCACAGGTATGGAATATCGCGAATCCTGGGAAGAATGGCTCGCAGAGATGGTGGAGCTTGAAGAAGACAAATTCTTGGCTAGATTCCATTAACAAGTACAAAAGGAGCGTGAAAAATCATGGCATGATCGACAAATCAAGTTGCACAAGTTCAAGGTAAGCGATTTGGTCTTATTCTATGATATTAAGTTCACTAAGTTTCCAAGGAAATCTCAGATGCACTGGTTTGGGACATATATTATCAAAGAGATTACAGACGAAGGCACAATTCAGCTCGCGAAGCTGAATGGAGAACCTTTTCCGAGAAGGGTGAATGGCAGCCGATTGAATCCATATTCGGGAGACCCATGCAATGACTATGTGGTGGTAGGACAGTCTTAATGCTCCAGACAATTTTAAGGGAGCACGAGACTATAAACTACACTGCCAGGGTTGGAGGACTACGTGGCAGATTAGTTGTCTAGAAACTAATAACTACTCTGCAGGAGGACACAAACCTGTAGAAGCTGAATATAGAAGCCAGGGAGGCTACAGAAGTAGTACGAGGAAGTTAGCGCAATGGCATTCTCTATTGCTCCAACGCAATGCCTAGCCAAGTTGCAGGAAGGGAATGAGTTCCTCGCACAGGTTGGGGCAGCACAGAAGAAGGAGGACTTGCTTAAGGCTAGATTGAGTCCCTGGTTAGACAAATCCTACCAGGTCATGAACAAAATTCAGGAGAAGTTGATGGGCTTGCAGCAAGCACAACAAACAATCAAGTTGGTCGTGGAAGGACCAACTATAGCACAACTTGTCGAAGAGGATAAGCAGGCAACTATGTAGAGCGTTGCCGAGGTTGCAATTGTACAAGTAGAGCTGGAGGATATTTGTAACAAGATCACCGCACCAATCGAGTGACTCAAAGGCAAGTCACGACCTTTGTGTTGGGGTCCCCTGGGTCAATTTTGGGCTCAAAACCCAAGTTTTGATGTAAATTTTGGTAAAAAGATGTAAAATATCTGCAATTTGTGGACACAGAGTGCGTAGATAGTTAGAAGTCAAAAGGGGTTTTTAAACCCTTGTTTATGTAAATATGAATTAGCTTTGAGATCCATCCATGATCCGCGTACCATGGGATTGTACGTAAAAAACTATAAATAATCTCCCTTAGCGAGTCTAAGAGAGGAGAGATGGGTGCAATGGGTCAATATATGATAGCACAAAAGTGAGTCACGGAGAAGGGAAAAGGCTCAGCAGCTGAGTGCGCGGAGGCCTAGAGAAGAGTCTGTTGATGACTACGCGGACCCTTGTCGCTGAGTACGTATGATAGTTTTGAGTCTGTAACATCATATTGAATATCAATAAAGAATACTATTGGAGAAATTCATGTGTTTATCTATTTTGTTTTGTTATTTATGTTTACAATATATGTTGTGATGGAATAAATGTCTTTATGAAATATTGATGTATTGATGCGCAACTTTATTGGATAAGTATTTTAACTGATCACAATGCATGTCAAGTATTTATGCAAGGATTATAATATGTTTTGTTATGTTTATTAAGATCTTAAATAGATCTATGTGAAATCAAATATAGGGTTGCTTTATGGTGCGCGTAGGTGGGAGATTCGTCTATTAGGGGTACGCAAAATCTTATCATAGACCTTTGCGAAGGTCTAAGATCTGTTTAAGTGAAGTTGTCATACCAAGCCTTAGGGGCTTATAGGTCTGTGTGAAGGCACATATAGGGCGATAAAAGACATCAAACTGAGCATTGAATGTGGAAAATTGGTTCCAACATCCCCCCACATTTCTTCGGGTGAGAATTTAGCCTATGCTATGCGGGTTGATGCCAAAAGGGCCAGTAGTGTAGGGTTTTGTTTGGTGCAATTACCTCTGAACTTCGGTCAGGATCCTCTAAGCCAACAATGGTCTTGAGGAAGACAAAGTGTCAAGTACTCATGTGTTCTTGGTCATATGACAAATAATCAAGAAAAGATATATGGGATTTTTGTTGCTTGGATATATTCTCCTCCGGAAAATCATGTATTCCTATTGGAAAGGAGAATATGATTGGACAATTATGATGAATTAGCTCTACAATGCCTTATGTATTTCTTGCAAACCAAGTGAAATATTATACAATATAGATGCTCTTTTTTATTTAAAAAATAAAATTAAAGATGAGACTCTCCACGCCTCAAGGGGGGAGCATATTCATAAAAAGATTCTCTCTTACACCTTCAAGGTAGGGGGAGTAAATTAATAATGTAAAATTGGTTAAAAATAAATCACAACCACCACATTGTTCGAATCAAATTGGCTAGTGGTCATCCATAACCACTACATTGTTTAAATCAAATTGATTATTTCTCATAAAAAACCACCACATTGTTAAAGTGAAAATTGTTAGTGGTCAACCAACAAAGCCACCACATAAAGAATCCAAATTGCATCATCATCCTAAATAACCTTAATCTTTGGTTTAGAATTAAATAGGCATTGTTCCTAATATCACTCAGATTTTATTATTGACATTTTTAAGAGATCCTTTGGTAGAGATATTTAATGCTTCTTCTCCTCCTGTTTCCTTTGAGGTGATAGTTATACCTCCTACTTTTACTATTTTTGTTGAATACTCTCACTTTATGGGGACAATAAAGAGGGGGTAATATAAGAGAAGGAAGTCTCTCTTATTTGTCACATCTTGGTTAAGGAATTTTTTTTTATCCATTTACCCTTATAAATGACTACTCATTTTTAGTAATATGTGATCTCCCCTTAATTAGATAACGTCAAGTAGATCCTTACTATGTTCAATGTTGCCTAGTTGATTATGGGTTGTACCTAGTTGTTATACGTACCATTAGAGTTGAAACACTCTCATTCATATGGGTGAGGGATGTCGTAGGACCAAACTTAATGGTTTCCAAGACTAGAGGAGGGGATAAATTATTTCATATTCAAAATGTAGAACACAACTGCTCATGAAGCTTTAATCAAAATCACAAGACACAAACCTACTCTATTGCTCTACATGTTGAAGAATGGAGGGCAATGGTGTTTATTAATATTCTTCACACTTGATAACAATTTGTGATTCACTTTCAAAATTTATCTTCTTCTTATTATTAATGTGTTTGTTTCATCAAACTGCTACCAAAACAAAATAACAAGAACACAAAGTTTGGCTCTCTGCCAGGGACAAAACCTCTCTACTCTTGAGAGGAAAACCCTTTGTAAGTTTTCTCTTATTGAATATCATTATTTTAACAACTGCCAAACCCTATACCCTTGACTAGGATATCCTCCAAGCATAAGTCAAATCCTTCCTCTTTCTGCACTATAACTTTCCTCACATGGACCTCTTTCTTCTAGCACTTAGCTCCTTGGCATTTTCTCCCTATAAAATTAGAGCTTCTTTACTTTTCTTTAGAGAGAACCTTCTTGATGAGCCTAGGTATTGCAACAATAATGTTGCAACTCCCAGGGCTACCAAATTTACTTATCGACCCAGGCTTCATACAAACTTGGAGGTGACAGTGCTATATGCACAAGTAGAAGTGAAGGTCCTGCCTGTTGTCACTGTTTTTCTAGCAAGAGACCCAGGGGTTCCAAGACAATATTCTATAGAGTCAGAAGAAGCTTAATTCTTTAATGGAATGGGAGAAGGCTTATTCTAAGAGAGAGCTACTCTACTGCAGTAATGAAGAAAACAACATAAAATGCTAAACTTACACCATAACCTACTAACCAATTAAATAGTTATGCTAAGCATAATTGAAAGATCAACACTAACCTAATGCTAATTATCTAAGTTGCGGAGGTAAAGAGCATCAAAATAGACTAAGGTGTAACAAAGAAACTTAGGCTAAATCGGGTTTCAAGCAGGAAAAGCACTCGAAGGTCGAAATCAGTCAAAGGAGGATGTGAGGGAGAAAAAGTGCATAAGGACCATTGGATTAGTTGGGTGAAAGGAAAATGAATGGTGGATATTGGATCACAGGAGGTTACGTGGATAGATGGGCGAACAGTGTTAACTAACAGGATGAATGGTGGAGATTATATCGTGGTGGTTGAGTGAATAGAAGAATGAACAGGCTTAACTGGAGATGGACGACTGAGATTATATCATGGAGGCCTAAGTCAAGAGATGGATGACCATGATTAATCAGCAGATGGACGGTGGAGATTAGATCATAGGAAAAATAAACGTTCGGAAATGACGGAGCGGGTTTAGAGGGCGGTAAGTTATTTATCGTGCGCCCTCAAAGCTATAAGTGGTTTTCTAAAATTTTGCGCAATTAACCTTACTGGGCAACACGTAGCATAGAGAAACCACTCCCATTGCATGCCCTTAGGCAGATAACGATCAGATAGAAATCCATGCGATATCGCGCGATAACTATTGGATCAGGTAGGGCTGATCAACGGTGGAGATCAACCAAGCTAGTTGGTGATCATGTGCAGCGACAACCATTGGATCAGGCAAGGTAGATCGACGATGGGGACTTAAACTTCATGAAGTGAGTGGTGTACTCCATGTGAGGCATCAGTTGGAGAAAATAGTGAATCAGATGGTGATTGTGAAGGTTTTTTGGTGATCGGACAGTGATGAAGCGATGGATGAGCAACGTGCTGGAAGCGGTTTCAAATGAAAATGACAGAGAGAACCAGTGATGGTGAACCAGTAACTGCGTCAAACTGTGAACTACATAGCCCATGTGAGAACCAGAGACTATGTTTTTGGGGTTGCTGGAGGGTCCCTTCCTCAAGTCATGGTCCCAGAGGGAGGAGATGAGGCCGAGACACCTGCAAACAACATGATAGTGATATTTTTCTTTTAAATAACTTGCAAACTGAAAGAAAGTAGAAATGAAAGTAAACTTAAGCACAATGCAGATGAACAGAACCAGAATTCTACTTCAGAAAATAACCAATAAAAAACCATGAATCTATTTAAGCAAATGAACAAGTAAACCAAAAAGCTATTTAAGCAGGTAAACAGAACCAGGAAGCTACTTAAACAAATGAACAGAACAAAACTCTATGCTAGCATAAATGTATAGTAAAAAGGGGTTGTGGCTGCTTGGCTCGAGCCCTAACCCAAGAGCTTCAGCCCTCGAAGTTAACTCGGAGCTGGCTTAAACAGAACTCATTCTTATTGTAGAAACCATGGATTACAGAGCAAACTATCACAAGTATTTGCAACTTAGAAATAAAACAGAGTTTTACAAATGAATTCTAAATCCTAATGAGGTCCTAAGCCTCTCTATTTATACATATGAAGTCTCTAATGACTTCCCTCTCATTAGGGAGGCTTAGCTCCCAACTGAAGATAAATTGTTTTATGTCCTTTTCACATGCTTGGCTGTCTTTTAGTCTTCAAAGTGATGGTTATGTGCACTCCGAGCTGATGGTGGAATATTCGAATGGAGGGGTAGTAAATGAGGAGGATTTACCTCCTATAGTTACTCTCCCTTGTCCCATTTGAGTCTTTTCCAAGGTCTTTTCCATATTTCTTTGCTTTTATCCTTTATACCTGCATTTTTCTTTGCTTTTACCCCTTTATTCCTGCATTACATGCACATTAGACCACAATTACAAATATCCAATTCTAACTCATTTCATAAACAAAATATAATCAAAATTATGCAATAAGTTGTGAGAATAGTTGGTTTGACTAAGGTAGGAAGTGAATTAAGGCCAATTAAGGCCCATATAATTTCTCAATGATGAGGCTTATCATCACCCTACTACTGAAAGTTTTTCTTATCCTCTGAGCAACCTAGTCAATGTCCATGTCCTTCATGGCTCTGGTAGCCTCTCTAACATCCCATGCTTTTGTTGTGGTCTCTTCTTCTTGTTGATAGAAGCCTACTTTCCTTTCTACTTCTTCCCATTGCCTCTTTTCCTCTTCTTCTTTTCTCCCTTCTAGCATACCTAGGAGTAGTGGTGGATTGATTTTTAGGCCATTAAATTGACCTTCAACCTTTGCATTGATTTCTTATACATAGTTGTCCCGTTGAGTGCCTCTCTCAACCTTTGAGGGGAGTGATATTATCTGATCTTCAAGCTGTGTGGCAATGTGTTCCATTTCCTTTAGCAGACGTGTGTATTATCATCTCTTAGTAGCATAAACATATTTTCAAAATGTGAAATTTCTTGCTCTTGAGCAGCAAGATATCTAAGTTCCAGCTGAGGATGATTTGCAATTAGATTATGGATTATGATTAGGGCCATGGGATTTGACTGTTCAGCTCTAATGAAAAAGAGTTTCATTTTGCTCTAGAGCCAATATTCTTTTCGTATCTATAGCCCTTGGCTTCTCATGGTTCATCGATGATGCCAATACCATTAATTCCGAATCTTCTAGCTCTGCATTAGGATCCTGAATATTCATGTATGTGAGGGCCATATTTTGCAAGCAAAACTCAGCCATTTTGGCTATATCATCTAGTGCACTTTGATCACAAAGAACAATAATCTGTCTGCAGTCCTGAAATGGCATGGTGCCGCTTTGTGCTAGTGTTTTAATATGAAATTGCAGCCATTGTTCTATGGGGTAAGGAGTATAGGATTTAGCTGGCATTCTACACTAGATGTCCTCCAATGAGAGACTGACCATACATGCTAGCTGGTTTTCCTTTTCCTGCAGCTATCCTCTCTGTTTTTCTTGTCTTCTTCCTTTCATTGTTCTTTCTCATCTCCATCAGTTTCTTCTTTTGTTTTAGCATCATCCTCCTTGTGTTTTAGCATGTTCCTCTGTATTAGTTTCTTCTTTATTCATCTCATCCCATCTAGCTCTGTATCTTCTTCTTGTTTTTCCTCCTCCTCAATGATAGAAGGATTAACATCATAGATGATGGTTTCGATGTCAGCCTCTCCTGGTAAGTCTCTGATGACTGGCCATTTTATAGGGATCCTGAGGTTTCAGAGGGCATCCTTAATGAGGATCCTAATCAACCTATGGTGAACTAACTGTTGGGAATTTCCTTCCTTTACTTTGCTGCTGGAGTCTATGAGTGATTTCATCAAGAAATAGGGTATGCTGAGTCTTTGGTGTGCTGGTGTTTCTACCCCAAATCTTAGTTCTTCGAGCATTCTCAAATGGTTTCCATAACAATATTGTATCTATGGACTCTTGCATTCTCTTTTTCCTTAGTAAAGATTTTCATTTTTTCCACCTTTTCGCTTATAAACCAACTACCTCTTAACCTTTACAACTTTTGATCAAATGATGCATATGAATGAGTGAGTGGGATACTTACCTATGGTCTTGATGCCATGCTGCAATTGTCAAAGATCAGGGACATTGTTGATGTTCAGTCTTCTTCCTCCTCTACTACTTGCTGATGGTTTATTAGCTTTTGCAGGTGTCTATGTTTGAAGATTTGATGTTGTTGCTACCACTGTGGAGCTCTTGGATCTGATGTTGTTGCTGCTACGGAGCTCTTGGATTTGATGTTGCTGCTGCTGTGTAGCTCTTAGATTACCACTTGGAAATGTTTGGTGTATCCCTTATAATTTCTTGATCATGTTTCTGGTTGGTGTTGTGAGGATGTTGTAATGAATGGACAGAGGGAGTAGGAGTGTATGTGGATGCAGAATGACAGTAATGGTTGAGGCGATTCTGTTAGAAAACACCATCTTCACCTAAATTGAAGCAATGAAGTGAAAAACAATAGAATTGATGGAGGGATGCATGGTAAGGAGTGGAGGAGATGAATATATGTGAGGCAGGGTTCCCTATAGATCTCCTGTTTTCTCCTTGCTTGTCTTCTTCACCCACCTACAAATAAAAATTATGTTTTTTTTTCTTAGTTTGATAGCTTGTAATGCAATGCTTAAATTTTTTCAATGAATGCACAACAACCAGGAGTTCATTTTCAGTCACAGTATAGTTTAGCTCAGCCTTTGATAGGTTCTTACTGATAAAATAGATGGCATAGGGAAATTTCTCCTCTTCCTGACCTAAGGCTACTCCTATGGCTTTGTGTGAGGCATCAACGTGAATATGAAAAGGGAGGGCCTAGTTTGGGACTCTAAGGATTGGTGCAGCAGTTAACTTACCCTTTAGAATGTCTAAGGCCTCTTAATAGCTCTTCGACCATCTAAACTCATAATATTTGGCCAACAATCCAAAGAAAGGAGAGGCCAACTTGCTGAAGTCCTTTATGAATCTTCGGTAGTATCCAACCAACCCTAAGAAACTTTTGACATCTCTCTGCTTTTGTGGAGGTGGGATCCTTTGGATGATTGCTATTTTCTTTGGGTCCACCTGCAGTCCTTGCTGAGATATTGAATGACTTAGCACAGTCCCTTCATTCATTAAAAATTCCCACTTTTCTGGACTGAGAGCCAGATTCATTTCAACGCATTTGTGTAATACCTTGCCTAGGTTAGTTAGGGCTTCTTGGAAATCACAACCATAAGGTGTAAAATCATCCATATATATTTCCACAACATCATGTACTAATTCAGCAAAAATACTTAAGACTGCTCTCTGGAAACTGGCAGGAGCATTGCATAGGCCAAAAGGGAGGACCCTATAGGCAAAAGTACCCCAAGGATAGGTGAAGGTGGTCTTATCCTGGTCTTCTGGGCAGATTTGGATTTGGCCATACCCACTAAATCCATCTAGGAAAGAAAAGAATTTCTTCCCTGCCAGGCCATCTAGCACTTGGTCAATTAGGAGTAGGGGAAAATGATCCTTCTTTGTGGCTTTGTTCAACTCCCTATAATCAACACAAATCCTCCACTTACCATTTTTCTTGGGAACTAACACTAAAGGAGAGACCCACTCATTGTCTAAGATAGGGTAAATGAATCTTGCATCTAGCAGTTTCTGCAGTTCTTCTTTGACTATGTCTTTAAGAGCTAGATTCATCCTCCTTTGTGGTTGCCTGACTGACCTACAACCTTCTTTGATGTATATGTGGTGAGTACACATTGAGGGGTGTACTCCCTTCATTTATTTATAACTCTAGCCGAAGGCTTCTAGGTTCTCTCTCAACAAGTAGCGTAGCTTTTCCTCTTCTAAAGCAGAAAGAGATGGGTTAATGTTCAAAGTCTTCTCTGAGCCAAATTCTATGATTTTGACATGAAGTGGGTTGGAATTGGCCAAGCATAAGTTAATTGGATGAATTTTATGGGCTTCCTTTACTTCATCTTCTAATGGCAGTGAACTAGGAGTTGGACTTTGGAGCAAGTGCTCAATTAAGCGATCCTCATCTTGTTGTCGTCCTCCTTTGGTTGTTTCAAAAGCATAAAGTTGGGCAGAATAAGCTTCGTCTTCTTCCTCCTCCTCTAACCATAAAGGTAAATCATGCTCTATGGTAGGTTGAGTAGGAGGGTATGTTTGGACATATGCCCATTCTTGATGGTCATATTCCTAGCTCTACAACTAATGTAAGCATCATTTGTGGCCAACCATGGCCTTCCAAGGATGAGAGGGTAACCAATAAGCTTAGCCTTAGGTTGTAGAACTAGGAAATCTGAAGGGTACTCCCAGGAGTTAATGGAGACCATCACATCCTCCACAATTCCCTCAGGGGTGACTGTGGAATGGTCTGCAAGTTGCAGAACTGTTGTGGTCTTCCTTAATGACCCTTGGAGGTTGAACTTGAGCATGGTGTCCTTAGTCATCGGTAGCCCCAAGATCAATCAAAGTGTGTGGGACAATGGTGCCATTGATGTGCACATCTACTACAGGGCTTCTAGGGTCTTGGACATATTACTTGCCCCAACATTAAGTCAGACCACTGCCCAATGACATTAATGGTAGGGGAATCCATTTTTCTTCTTCCTAGATGCTTGAAGCACTTCTCCTTAATCAACTTATTGTAAATAGGGACATCTTTGATTGCATAGAGAAGGGGGATCTTTACACATATATAGGTTTTTCAATTCTCTCAGAAGTGTAGTTTCTTCTGGGGTAGGCTGGAGTGGTTGGGCTAGTCTTTCAGGAAAGGGTGGATTTACTTTAAGGTTGTTTTCCTCTCTTTCTTCCTCAACCTCCCTATGTGGAAAGGGAGGTTTTTTGTCTAGGAGAAATCTCCCGGATCTTAGGTTGATCTCCTGGATTTCTATAGTATAAGCTGGGTATGATATCTCTCCATTGTATGCTTGTTGAGCATGCTTATTGTTTGGGTTTAGATTTGGCTGGGCAAGCATCTGTGGCTGCTTAGGTCGAGCAGAGTGTAGGAGTTGTGATTGGTTAGGTGGTGGAGGAAATAGGGCTGGAACATTGTTGACTTGGGGCCTCCACCCCTAAAATGGGGTATTCCACTGATGTTGTGGCTGAACATAAGGTTGAAATGATTGGCTGGTTGGCTGGGGTTGATACTGAGATGCATAGGACCAAGGAGGGGGTGTAGACCAGGAAGGATGAGCAGGGGGTCCCCAAGAAGGTATAGCTATGGTTTAGTTGGGGTCATAATATGCATGGGATGGACCTTGTATACCCTGCTGGTATTGTCTAGACCTAGAAGGTCTCCTTTGGTTGATGTAGCAGAGCTGCTCAGTGACCCCTTCAACTCCTTGATATACAAATTTGAGTCCAAGTAAAGAAGGGCACTTGTCTGTGGAGTGGTTTTCTTCATAGACTGAGCAAAGCTTAATACAGTTTAATGGACACTCGTTCCTAGGATGCCTCCTATTACATCTAGGATAAAAGATGGCCAAGGCTCTCTCTGCTTCCTCTTGCTTCCTTTTTATGTTCATGGTGTCCAATTGCAAGGCAAGGGTTTGCATCATGTCACTTTTGAAATCTTCCAACATATTTCCAATTTTACCTTTGATGGATAAGTTAGAGGATGATTTACTGGTCATAGGTTGACTACCCCTACCTTTCTTCCTGGATGACCTAGAATGGCTTCTAAAGACAATCTTGATATCCTCATAGGGTAATTGGTAGACATCTCCTCATGCTATCATATGTACGGTATCCAAAAGATCTTCCCTTACTCCTCTAAGCAAGACCAACTTTAGTGACTCAGGGTCTAGTGTGCACCTTGCCCTTTTGTAGCTAAGCTGGAATATTTCTTCATAGTCTTCTAGGGATTCATCATGACCTATATCCATCCTAAAAATGTATTCTTTAGTATCCTTTGACCTACAATAGTCCCTATATTTTTTGTTAAAATTTTGTTGCATCTGAGCCCAAGTTGTGATGTTATCTCCAGGTAAACCCATGAACCAGCATAATGCTGCATCCTTGAGGGTAGATGGGAATAGTTTTAACTTTTGCTCATCTTATGTATATTCATAGGTTCGACATATAACATAAAACTCAAATAATAAAGTGTCAGGGTCCTCTATGGTCAGGCCATGGAAATGAGGTAGAGTAGAGGGGCTTATATTCTTCATCTTAGTGTCCCCATTAGTTTCCCTGATGGGGAAGGCACTCCAATTCTCTCTCTATCTCCCCTGTCATTTTGGTTTCCAACCATTGGTTCAGTAGGAACGATTTCTTCCTCTTCTTCTTCTTCTATAGATTCCTCAAATAGGTAAGGTTACTCACCTAAAGGATCTTCCAATTCACCATCACTGAAGAAGAGAGAAGGTTTCCCATTGGATGTAGTGTGGGTATTTGACAACATGAAATGCTAAACTTACACCATAACCTACTAGCCAATTAAATAGCTATGCTAAGAAGAATTACTAGATCAACACTAACCTAATGCTAATTATCTAAGTTGCAGAAGTAAAGAGCATCAAAACTAGACTAAGGTGTAACAAAGAAACTTAGGCTAAATCAAGTTTCAGCCAAAAAAAGCAATTAGAGGTTGAAATCAGTGAAAGGAGTACATGATGGAGCAACAGTGAATAAGAATCGTTGGATCAACCAGGTGAAAGGAAAATGAACGACGGAGATTGGATCGCGTAGATAGATGGGCAAACAAGGTTAACTAACAAGATGAATGGTGGAGATTATATCGCGGCGGTTGAGTGAATAGATGAACAAACAGGGTTAACCAAAGATAGACAGATGAGATTATATCGTTGAGGCTAAGTCAAGAGATGGACAAAAAGGATTAATCTGCAGATGGATAGCAGAGATTAGATCGTGGGAAAAAGAAACATGCGGAATTGATGGAGTAGGTTTAGAGGGCGGTAAGTTGTATATCGCACGCCCTCAAAGTTGTAAGTGGTTTTCTAAAATTTTGCGCGATTAGCCCAACTGGGCCACACATAACAAAGAGAAACCACTCTCATCGGGTGCCCTCAGAAGGATAATGATTGGAAATAAATCCATGTGATATCACTTGATAACTATTGGATCATGCAGGGTTGATCAATGGTGGAGATCAGCCAAGCTAGTTGGCGATCGAGTGAAGCGATAACCATCGGATCAGGCGAGGCAGATCGACGGTGGGGACTTAAAGTTCATAAAGTGAGTGGTGGACTACATGCGAGGTAGAAGTTGGAGAAAATAGTGAATCATATGGTGATTGTGAAGGTTTGTTGGTGATCGGACGACAATGAAGCGATGGGTCGGGCCCTAAACCAAGAGCTTCAGCCCTTGAAGTTAACTCAGAGCTCGCTTAAACAAAACTCATTCTTATTGTAGAAACCATGGATTACAAAGAAAACGGTCACAAGTCTTTACAGCTCAGAAATAAAATAGAGTTTTACAATAGAAGTCTAAATCCTAATAAGGTCATAAGCCTCTCTATTTATACATCTAAAGTCTCTAACGACTTCCCTCTCATTAGGGAGGCTTGGCTCCCAACTTAAGATAAATTGTTTTCTGTCCTTTTCACATGCTTGGTTGTCTTTTAGTCTTCAAATTGATGGCTATGTGCACTTCGAGCTCATGGTGGAATATTCGAATGGAGGGGTAGTAAATGAGGAGGATTTACCTCCTATAGTTACTCTTCCTTGTTCCATTCGAGTCTTTTCCATAGTTATTTTCTTTTATCCTTTATACCTGCATTTTTCCTTGCTTTTACCCCTTTATTCCTGCATTACATGCACATTAGACCACAAAGCCAAATATCCAACTCTAACTCATTTCATAAACAAAATATAATCAAAAGTATGAAATAAGTTGTGAGAATAGTTGGTTTGACTAAGCTAGGAGGTGAATTAAGGCCAATTAAGGCCCATATAATTTCTCATTGATGAGGCTCATCACTTCTTCACTTTCCTTAGGTACACACTTCCTCAATGAGACGATCAGTGCATTGACGGAAGAATTTCAGGTATACCACCAAAAGAGCACACCTTATCCCCTGCAGGCTAACAGAATGATAGAGGCGCTCAACAAGGTGCTCCAAAATGTGTTGACCAAGGTTTGTAATGCTCAGCGAAGTGATTGGGACCAATGCATACCTGTAGTATTATGGGCTTATCGAATGACATGCAAGAAGTTGACTAGACAAACCCCCTTTAGGCTTGTTTATGGCGTTGAAGTGATAATGCCTATGGAATACATCATGCCTAGTCTGCGCATAGCAATGCTCATATGTTTGACAGATCACAGAGCCCTAGAGGAGAGGCTTGCACAACTGGATGAGCTCGAAGAAGAGAGATTTTTGGCTAGATTTCACCAGCAGGTCCAAAAGAGCGTGAAAAGGCATGGCATGATCGACACATCAAGCTACGCACATTTAAGGTAAATGACTTGGTTTTATTATATGATAGTAAGTTTGATAAATTTCCTGGGGAGTTTAGGATGCACTGGTTAGGGCCTTATGTTATTAAGGAGATTACCAATGGAGGAGTGGTACAACTGGTCAAATTGAATGGAGAACCCTTCCCCAGAAAGGTTAATGGCAGTCACTTGAAACCATACACCAGCGGTCTGGCCTTGTGAATAGATGAAGGTAGCTGAAAGGAGGCGTGAGACTATAAAATACACTGCCCGGGTTGGGGAGCTGGGTGATCGGAAGTTGGTGCGAAGCAAGGAAGTGTCACTGGGTCCGCGGCAACGTGAAGGGAGCTGCGCTACCCAGGGAGAAATTACACAAGTCAACAGAAAGTGACCATTAAGGTCACTGTTCATAAAAAAGATGGAAGAAGTGAGGCCAGATGGAGAGGTCAGATGGCATTTAAGACAAAATTTATGGCTTAGATCCTTGAAAATCTACCGCCAATCCGGCATTAATGAACCGATTTTAGGGGGAACAGTTGGATTCAAATTCAAAATGCCCTATAAATCAAAATTGGTTGTCCAGCAAGAAACACGTGGCATTTTGAGTATTTAGTTGTTGGGCTCTTAGACATCTATGGATCCAATGTTCTTCGAGGCTCTCAAACAGACTCCTGCATTTGCGAACTTTCCCGAGACGTCGCGAGCACTGATAGAGAGTGTTATGTCAGCACCCCCAGAAGTTATCAATACAGAGCAAGTAGTATAAGATCCAACACAAGAAATGGAAAAACAAGCAGAAGTAGCTACCCCTAAAATAGTTGCTCCGGAAGTGGCCAAATTATTGGCAGAAGTTCCTAAGTCACCAAGAACGCTAAGCCCGAAGCGAACCCCAACCAAGGAAGTTGGGAAGGAATAGGTGGATGCAGCGCTACACAAGGAAGCAGTGCTGAAGGTGCGACTAAAGCCCTCGCTGGAGGAAGCTTACGCAGTCACAAGAAATATTGAAGACAAGCTTGCGACTCTACAAGTGACATAACAAAAGTTTTAGGCTGACAGTGCAGGAGCAGTGACTGAGAAGACAGTGGAAGATGCGAAGCAGGCGGCAACTCAGTGCACGGCTGAGGTAGCGGTCATACCAGTTGAGCTAGATGGGCTTCACGCAAAGATCTCCTCACCTACTGAGTGACTCGAGGGCAAGTCATGATGTTTGTGTTGGGGGCCTGTTGGAAGCAGGATCCCCCAAGGGCAGTTTTAGGGCTAAAAGCCCTTGTTTGAGTTAAATTTTGTAATAAAATGGTAAGTCTCCACATTTTGTGGTCACGGAGCATGAAGGTGTTATGTGTCATAAAGGGTAGTCCACCCTTAGTTTTGTAAAGTAAATTTAGTTGTAAGAGATCCCATGGTCCATGAACCATGGGATTGTATAAAAAGAGCTAAGCTCTAAATAGTTTTATAAAGGACATAGAATGATTGATCATGTAAGAGAGTCGTAGCTTTGAAGTAAGAATTCTAAGTCTTGGGTTTTAGTGTAGGTAGAGGCTCTGCAGCTGAGTGCACAAAGGCCTAGGGTAGAAGTTCGCAGCTGAGTGCGTGGACCCCTACAGTTGTGTTCATAGGGTGGACAGAGTTTGTAAATGCTTGGAAGATATAAATAAAGGGAGATATTCTACAATTTCTTTATCTTTTTTCTGTTGATGCAACTAGATATTTTATGTATGAATTTCCTTTATTGTGTTTATATGATGCGCGAATGACCGCAATTACATTGAATAATAGAACGCAGTTACGAATATATGTTTACTCAGTGTTAACTACAATTGTTTGATAAGATAAGCAAGTCACTTAGATTAAATAGGGGAATTTGTACGACACACTACCATAGTGGCACGAAAGTACCTAAGGAGTAGGCTGGGGCTGCACGAAGGTCAATCGTACCCTTTCGCGGAGATATTGAAGTCTAGAATAGAGGGATTGTCTTGCAAGCCCTAGAGTGAACTAACCTACGTGAAGGTAGGGATAGAGGGAATTAAACAACGTCACAACCAGCTCAAGGTGAGGAAACTTGGTTCCAGCATCCCCCCATACTGCTTCGGGTGAGACTTCGGTCCGTGTATTGTGGGCTGATGCCAAAAGGGCCAGTAGTGTAGGGATTTGTTTGGCTAATTAACGTTGAACCTAGGTCAAGCCCGTTCAAGCCAACATCAGGACAAGATCAAAAGGATTCATGATAGGAGGGTAAAATTTGACAACTTTCAAATTGATGACCTTGTGTTGAAATGGGATGTCGGGAATGAAGAAAAGGGAAAACATGGAAAATTTTATAGTTTGTGGAAGGGGCTTTATAAAATTGAAGCTTTATGTGGAACTAAGGCATATATGTTAAAATATCTAACAGGGGAATTACTTGTTGGAGACCCTCTTAATGGAAAGTTACTCAAGTATTACTTCACCTAAGTTTGGCTTGTTTAAACACACGATTGTATATATCATATTAATTTTTACTAGTACATGTGTGGGTGGATTCCATCAAATATTAAAGCCCGTAGTGAAGGCCCTAAGATTCTAATTAGTTTCTACCATATGTAATAAAGTGTTAGTTAGTCAAGTCATGGTTAGTTAGGTTACTTTTAGTTATGAATATTCAAATAAAGTGCCCAATAGTTAAGGCTACTAGTCTATGGTGTTCTTGGCACCTCGTTGGGAGTTTTTCATCCCAATTGGAGCCAATGTTAGGGCCCTACAATATAGGGATCAAAGTGTGTTTGTATGAATATTCATTTTGGGTGTCTATTAGTCTATAAACTCACCAAGTATTATTGTCTAAGAGGTATTTATGCAAAAGAGTTAAATTGGTCAAGTCATTGTAAATATGTGTGTCAAAGGAGGTCTATTAGTTTTGATTTGAATTGTAAGGTCCATGTGGGGTCATCATTTGAAATTAGTAATCATGGGGAAACAATGTCATTATGGGAATGTCATTTGAAAGATGTAATCAACTGATTACATCTTTTCCCAGAAGTTCTTCATGAAAAACTGCTCAGAACTGGTCAAAACTGGACCATACAAACTGCTCCATGTTGAGCGTGCGATGCATATCACCTGTTACACATAGAGGGTGCGATGCATACTGAAAAGCCCTTCTATAGGGTGTGATGAACACGAGCAGACAAGTGGCAGAGGCAGTTTGCTAGGTGGAAACCCAGAGAATCTTCTAGAAATTGCTCATTTGACACTTGCCTCTCTGAAATTGCCCAGGGATGAGTAAGTGATCATGAAATCTCAAAGTGGAACCAAGAAATATCAGAGAAATGACACTAATCAAAATCCCAGTAGCTGACTCACTCCCCTGCAAATATCTATATATGGATCCCTCATTCTAGAGATCCATAGGCTAGAATTTTGTATTTTGTAAGGAAGTGTTGTTGGTTTCTCTATAAAACATTGTATTGTTGGGTGATCTAGTCTTTTCATGAGGTGAAGAGGGATTTCATGCTGGGAGGATGGTGCTGGATCAGACATTGGGTTGTAATCCTCTCTTCTACTACTTCTATCAATAAAGTTATTTGATTTTTCCTCCATATACTTGTATATCTCTAAATCTTGTATCTGTTTATGCATGTGTATTGTTAATGTACATCTGATCCTATATTTTTTATGGTTATAGATCTCTATGCTTTGATGGTATTTCACGGCTTTGACTCTACAGGGGTTCTTTGAAGCGGGACAAGTGAGAAAGGAATGGCAAAAGCTCTATCAAGGGAGAGAGGAAACAAGCAAGGAGCCAAGCAAAAGACTGAGGTTAGTACTCTCTGCTTCTCTCTCATCTATCTCTCATAAAGGAAAACACAAGTTGCTTTGGTTTGTTTGTTTCTAAGATAGCTACCTGTCTTAGTCAGACTAGCAGTTCTGAATGGACACTAGTTTTCCCATAAACATACCTCGTTAGAAATATCTATAGAAAGAATAAAACTTTTGACTGCAAACTTGTAGCCCCTGTCATAGGCTATTGGTATTCCCACTTTCCAAAAAAGTGTCATTTAGGGCCTCAAAATAACTCTAGAAGTCCAGGACTAAAGAAGACCATCTTAGGAAAAACAAATGAACCTAATGAAGACCTACCTATGGTTTAAGCCACATCAGGTGTTGTCAAATCCAAGGGCAAAGTAAAGGAAATCAAGGAAGAGGTTAAGAAGGCGAAGATACCGACAATAGGGTTACAAGATCCTCATCTAAAAAGTTACAAATCCAAGAAGGGAAGAAAATATAAGAGGAGAAGGAGGATCAAGGGAAGTTCACCTTCATGAGAATCAATAAGTAATTAAAAGAGGCTCGAGATGAAATTTCTAAGATCAAGCAGCAAGATGGAGAGGCCAGGTAAAGATGGAGTGATCTTATGGACATCTATCACCCAGCCATGGATGATTCCAAATACATGTTGAGCAGATCCCTTCCTCTACATAAGCAATTAAAGAACATCTATAGACAAAATTGGACATTGAAGAAAAAAATAGATAAATGAAGGAATATGTTCAACATGCACAACAAAGACTTCAGGAGGAGGATAGAGGAAAGCTAGATTTGTTGCTTCAGGTAGTAGAAGTAAATAAATCAAGTGAAAAGACTAGTTGACAGTTGCTACCCATAGATGTTGCGCACAAGGTGGGAAACAATATTATAGTTTCTTGAAAAGGGGAATTTTTCAAAAATTTTGATAATGAAGTTCACCCAATGTGGGTTACATCTCTAGGCCCTGGTGTCAAGAGTGAGGAGGTCACTTCATTAATACTACAAATGTTTATGATGTACATGGTATGTTCTTTGTCATTACAAGGATGAATACCCTCAACCAGAGTGGCATTTCTCTCCACAAAACGTTCTTAGGAACTCTCACTCATATGGGAAAATTCCCTCAACAAGAGTGGCATGTCTCTCCACGAGACGTTCTCCCTACAGTAACTCTCACTCCAATGGGAATTCCTTCAGCATGACAAGCTAATAAAATCTCACATGATGTGGCATACAAGTATCCCTCAACATAATAGTAATCATGAATCTCAAAAACATAAACATCATCTCAGCAAGTTAGACGAAAAGCATGACATAACTACATCATTTACCTCCACTCTCAGGGATGGCTGAAAAATGCAAAGCTCAGCTGCTGAAACAAACATCACCATTGAATTCCTAGTGTAAAATCGTGTCAAAAAACTATAAACTTTGCCCCTTCCTGACACCGTCAAATTCTAGACCCTTGGGCATCTTGAAGATTCCCGTAAAGGTTCCTTCCCGAAGATGGTTGAAAAAGCCACAGTTAGGATGAAAATTCTAAGCACACCACTGTGCTCCCTGCAAAATTCTGTGAAAAATTACTATAAAGTTGGTATCATTCCAACACTGGCAAAAATCAGCCTCCAAGGGAATCTTTTACGTTCCACAAGATTCCTCAAAGATTATGTATTGTTGGGCACCTGCATTTCTGCTACTTAGATGGGGAAACAGACTACACAGTTGGACTACTGGTGAGAAAATGTGCAAAAATGACTACCCACTTGTCAAAATCAAACACTGGCATCTCTGGTCTTCAAGGAAATCTTTTCAGCATCTTAATATTCTCCTAGTTCAATCTCCCACACCCTCTGCAAATCATTCTTCCACCCTAGTTCGAGGTTTCGTCTTCCCGATTCCAGCCTCTGCCTAGCAACTACGAAATGGCAAGTTCATATAGTAGACGAGTGATGAAATTTACAAATTCGTCATCCTTAGCATGTTGGTAAAGGCATAGCATTGGAGGTGGGGAGGTTGGGGGTTTCAACCCCGCCAACCCCCACCCATGGAATATTGTTTTAATGGAATTCCAAATTGATATTCGTTAGAAATATATATAGAAAGAATAAAACTTTCAACTGCAAACTTTTAGCCCCTGTCATAGGCTATTGGTATTCCCACTTTCCAAAAAAATGTCATTTAAGGCCTCAAAATAACTCAAGTAGTCCAGGACTAAAAAACTGACAAAAATAGTAAATTGTGCTACAATTAAGGAAACTGAAAGAAAAAGTGTTGAGTGCCCAAGTGGAATAGGCAGGTGGCCACCAATATAAACCTCAATCATTGGTTTACCTAACCTAATAGTTGATTGATCTCACTCACAATGGCTACAAGAGATGCGAGTTAATGGCTTGATCAATGACCAACAATTTAATCATCACATTATTGTAAGAACTACTACCATGTTGATTGAGTAAAATCATGGTAAAGGGAATAAGAGTATTTCATATTTTGTGCCTCAGTCGGTTTGGAGGCCTACAATCAGTTGGTTCTTGTAGAATTTTAGAGGTTAGTGCCCCAATCAAGTTGGAGCCTACAACAAGTTGGTGCTTACAGATTTTAGAGGTCGGTGCCTCAATCAGGTTGATGCCTACATGAAATTGGAATATGCTCTTGCTTCTACAACATGTTTGCATGTTTACTCTCTATACATTCTCTACACTGTTGTTTCTCTGCTTCTATGCACACAACTCCCAAAACTGCCTCAAAATTCCATCGTTTTTCCATTTCAAAACTGGCCCCCAACACTCACTTGTGGCTCATCTTGAGCCACTCATCCAAACTTCAATGAATGCATTTTCTCCTTAGTCATATCTTTCAATACTTTGAGGGAATTACATAAATTTTGAATCCTTTACTACATCTAAGTAGATTGTGCAATGATTATGGCATATACCCTAAGTGTCATGGTAGAGGTAAGTCATTGCTTCATGTTGTCCACAACAACATTATTTTCTTGTTGTACTATTCCAACTTTGTTTGTAAACTGTAATGCTTACTCCTGCAAGTCTTCCACTTTATGTGTTAATTCATGCTTGGTATCCCTCATTATCTCCTTGTCCAACAACAACTTCTTAGCAATAATAGTAAAAATTATTTCTACTGGGTCTTCTACAACCTAAACTTTCTTAGCGATATCCTTTAACCCCTGTTTATGCAAGATATTGGTCCATAAATTCACTCCCTCTTCATACAAAATTCAACATTACTATTATAATGTAACACGCCATCCTCCCAATTCCACCCAAGCAGCTAACTAATAGGGAAAAAATGTGATGAGAGAGGTTACTATAAGGGATTCAATATCATTGGTGACCTTAATAAGGCAAGGCTAGGCTAAAAGCCACTGTCATAACCCGACAAAACCATGCCACCGATAGCAAGAGAACCATGCACCAACATGAAAATCCATGCATGTCCAAACCAGCTAGCAAATCACATATGCAAAAGATTACCTGCAAATATTCATGCTGAAGCTGCTTGATCATGCTCTTCTTCCTTGATCCTTTCTTTCCTTCGTTTCCCTTTGCTTGCTTTTCCTTCCTTGATCCTTGCTTTCCTTCCTTTCCCTTTTCTTTCTTTTCCTTCCTTGATCCAAAGCTAGAGTGTTCCAATAAAAATCTAAGTGACCAAGAGTGAGAGAGAGAGAGAATAATGAGAGAGCTCCAAACTTGAACTGACAAAAGGTTACATTGACCAAGCGTGAGTCAAGAGCTCTCTAACTGATCCTCATAAGCCTTTTTATGAATGAGGACTCTAATTTCTTCATTTTCCATTATTTTCCTTCAATTTCCTCCTCACACGCAAACTATGACCTTTCACCTTACTTTTCTCCTAATTTCCTCTATTTTCATATAAATGTGCCAAAAATGCATTTTTTCCTTTTAATGCCTTTGCCAAATTTCCTTAGCCAAAACACACATCTAGTGATACCCACTAGGATATATTTTCCCAACATTAAACTTGGAATATGTGTCCCTTACACATGGTCTTATTTTTTCCTTTATTTACATTATTCAATAGAATTTTCACCAGGGTTGTTGCATATAATTGTTGTATCTGAGAAAATTAGGCACCTATTTTCTACTCTTTTGTGTGGTTTTGTCGCTCTTCTTGTGATGTAGACGGTCTTTATTTCACTTTTAACTCAATTTGCTTTAAACACATGTGTAACTTCTCCAATCTTTATGACTTTAACTTCTGCTTTGGTATCATCCTCCATGAACTTTGCCACAACCTACCTTCATCTTCCATAAGCTCTGGCACAACCTACCTATACACTGCTTCCACAGCTACATGCAATCCCATATCTTTGTCCACGACCTATTGCTTCTCATCTAC
The DNA here is from genome assembly GCA_000404065.3 of Pinus taeda. NCBI lineage: Eukaryota > Viridiplantae > Streptophyta > Pinopsida > Pinales > Pinaceae > Pinus > Pinus taeda. Next base: position 37,775 of record APFE031644389.1, read on the forward strand.
TAACTTCACCTTATCATGTTGCAATACTTCCTACTTCGTAAGTTTCTTCACTAATTCCAATGTTGTGGTTGTGGTGTACAACTGTAGTTCCATAAATACATTGTTCTGTAAATGGTGTAAACTATCCAAAGACAATTGAGATAAATTTAAATTGATATGTGTCAAACATATAACATGTTATTGTAATTATTCAATGGGGAACTCCACTTCTTTCGGTGAGATCTAAAGTTATTGATGCTATCTAGATGTGACAGAAGTATTTTCCCATGGTTCTAATATACTAGGCGTACTTTGAGCACCCATTTGCTAAACTAGTTTTATTGTAGTCAATTGTGCTGCAATTGACTTATTGGTCTAGCAACTAGTTTAATACCTCCAGTGTGCATTGTTTACCTTGTTGCATTTACCCAGGGCCTCCCTCTTCATCTTGTTTACCTTACCCAGTGCCTCCTTTGTCTTCTTCTTGACCTGCTCAAGAATATGTTTGATAGCATCTTTTGATAGAGGTGTCATCTAAGTGACATGAGTTGCTTTGTGCTTCTTCTTGGCACAAGATGTAGCTTCCCCCACACTTATGGCCGAGGTCCTCTTCACTCTTGCACACATTATAGCTTGAAATTCTTTTGAATTTGTTGTTGAAAATTGGGTTTGTGACTGTTCTAGTCCCATATTTGTGTCTCACTCCGATTGACATGTACTTTGTGCTGTATCACCTTGGTGTTGCTCCTTGTTGTTATTTGAATTTTGTATATTCATCTCCCCTGCTACTGGTTGTTTTCAATCATCTTCGCATGAATCACATATGCCTGAACACCTTTGTAAGTTAAGAAAAAATGGCATTGTTCCCACTATTGGTAAGGATCTCACTTGGCCTGAATGCATAATGATGAGGATCAAATGTGTATCACATGATCTTCTCATACTTATGAACCATTTTTTCGGAACTTGGGTGAGAGTTGAGTATCCTAAATAACTAGACAACACAAAACCATCTCTTGGCACTTTTGTATGATCCAACCTGGGTTAATGTGCAAAATGCGACCAACAAACCCCACTGGATACTAACACTTATAACATCACCTGTAAAACAGGCCAAGTCTCACACAAGGCACTGATGGGGACTACAATAACCATGCTTCTACAACAGGAAGGGAATGTGAATCTACTATGTGTAATCATTCTACAACACACCCTACAATTTGAATGTTACTCCCAATTATACATATTCATAACAATTGTCAAAGCACTATTAACCTGTAATACAAAATTTAAAAGGGGTATCCATCATCACAAGCACAATTAACATGATATGTGGATATAGTATATGACTCAAAAAATAACACACATCAATCTCCAGAAATATTTCATTACTAAGAAAAGGGAGCGTTGAACACAATACAACCATATTATAGACTTGTTTCATCTCGTGTCACCATCTTAATCACAACATTACAGTAATACAAAAATGCAACTAGAATTACTCAGCCTTTCGACCAACCAAACAAAAAGTCATCCAACTCCAATCCCTTTGGCATTTGCCTCTTTATACATAATTACATAGACTTGAATACCAATGGGCATTACTACATAAGACAATTACCATGGATAGACACACTATACTCGCTAATATGGAGCAAATCAACACAAAATCAAAGATGTTGTAAATTTTAATCATTTTGGTTCCTTTTCTTTCCTGTCTTGTTTCGATTTTGTGTTTTTGTCCTGTATGCACCATTTCTACGCATTCCTGCTTCTGTAACATTTATGTGTGCTGCCTCTTTGCACTGTTGCTTCTTTTCTTCTTTGTGCATAACTCCCAAAACTACCTCAAAATTCCATTTTTTTCTTGCTATCAAAACTTGCCCCAACATTAGTGCAAAAATGAATTTGAAGAAGCAAAGGAGCAACACTAAGAGTTACAGAATGATTTTTTCAATATATTTGTCAAAACTTTGAAAAAATTATCATTCAATATAAATTGACATGGTTTTAGATATGATAAAAGAAACATGTTGCATATTTGAAGTTAATCAAGATGACTACAATTTGTGAGCACATAATTTATTAAAAATATTCAAATTCTCAACAATAAGTGTCAACATCGTTAAAAAGTTAGTCATATGGAGAATCATTGTTTTGATCCCAATCCTTCTCTTCATTGTGGAAAAACAAATCACTTATCTAAATAATGTTGAAAACAAAAACAAAAGTAACTTAAAAGGAAAAAATTCATTATGAATGGATAAATTCTTGAAGATAAAGAAAGTAAATAAGCTACATAAATCTTACCATCTAGCCATAATAAGGGTAAAAACACAACTCATGGAAAAAGGACAAAAGGAAAAATGTTTCAAACAATTATTCCAAATTATTTTGGGTATAAATCAAATCCAATCCTATATGTTCTCTAGGATTAAATACGGGACTTAAGGGTTGTAGGAGTGGGAGGGATACTTTATGGTTATTGGGATGGGGTCCCCTGGGTCAGTTTTGGGGTTAAAAACTCAAGTTTTGATGTAAATTTTGCTAAAAAGATGTAAAGTCTCCGTAATTTGTGGACATAGAGCGCGTAGATAGTTAGAAGTCAAAAGGGGTTTTTAACCCCTTGTTTATGTAAAGACGAGTCGGTTTTGAGATCCACCCATGACCCGCGGACCATGGGATTGTATGTAAAAATCTATAAAAAGGTGTCCCTTACAGAGTCATAGAGAAGGGAAAAGGCTCCACAACTGAGTACGTAGAGGCCTAGAGAAGATTCTGTCGTTGATTGTGCAAAACCCTGCAGCTGAGTGTGCAGGACAATTTTGAGTTTGTAACATCATATTGAATATCAATAAAGAAGATTGTTGGATAAATTCATGTGTTTATATATTTACTTATGTTATTTATGTTTACGATATATGTTGCGATGGAATAAATGTATTTATGAAATATTGATGTATTGATGTGTTACTTTATTGGATAAGTCTTTTAACTGATCACAATGCATGCCAAGTATTTATGTGAGGATTATAATAAGTTTTGTTATGTTTATTAAGCTCTTAAATAGATTTGTGCGAACTCAGATCTAGGGTTGCTTTATGGTGCACATAAGTGGGAGATTCATTTGTTAAGGGTTTGCAAAATCTTATCATAGACCTTCGCGAAGGTCTAAGGGCCGTTTAAGTGAAGTTGTTGTACCAAGCCTTAGGGGCTTATAGGTCCACACAAAGGTAGATCTAGGGTGATAAATGACATCATATTGATCTTTGGATGTGGAAACTTGGTTCCAGTATCCCCCCATATTGCTTCAAGTGAGACTTCAGCCTGTGCTACGCGGGTTGATGCCGAAAGGGCTAGTAGAGTAGGGTTTTGTTTGGCACAATTAACTCTGAGTTGTGTCAAGACCCTTTAAGACAACGAATGGTTCTGTTGCCAGGACTTGGATCTGCATAAAGAGATGTGTGATGTCGCATTACTAGAAATGACCAAGAAATAAATTAAGAAGTGGTTGGATAGGAAGATTCATGAATTTGCAGCACAGGAGAACATGAATTATCACTTATCAAACGAGCGATGGTTGGAAAGATATTTTCACATAGAAATACATGAAATTTTCTTTTGCACTTTCCCGATCGTACTATACGAGTGGATAGCCAAGTTGGCAGACAGCCAAGGAAGGTGGAGGCTTAACTGCCCCATAGTGTGGACTCCAGAGCTAGTGTGAAGGTTGGAAGCTTCTGAAGACAAGATCACGCATGTTGTTGACCACTGGCTCAATTGAATTATAGGGGGACCTTTTACAGAGTTCGCAGTTGATACCTTGGTCAACTACATCGAAGCAGAGTGAGGCTTCTTCAAGGGACCACGAGGTAAGTATATGATATCTTTGAATACCAGGATTAAGATGCTCTTGTGTGAGAAATGGGTTATGTCGTTGCCTTGATGTTTAGATCTATGCGAAGTGGACGGATCTTCATAAATCAAGAGAAAGCAAGCCCTGAATATAGCCCATGAATTGGACCTCCTTCAAGCGATGACGAGGGAATGGTACAAGCCTCACCGTAGAGTATAGTCCAACTGATAAGATAGTGTTTTCCATGGATACATCTTCCATCCAATCTGCCCCCACCTTCACCTCCATAGCATACACCTTCGCCCACACCATTGCCACCACCACCGCCATTCACCATGTCAAACTCAATAAAGCTACCGATTTTCAAGGGCATATGGAGCGAAGATACAGATCGATTCTAGTTTGTTGTGAATGTTGTATGGACTGCACAGTAGATCACTAATGACAACATAAAGAAGGCACACTTAGTTATTGCTTTGTAAGATCGTGCACTTACATGGTATATTAAGTATTGTGTTGATTATACTTTGGCAATGCTAGCATATATTAAGGATGCTTTAAATAAGGAGTTTAGTAAGCCTAAGTCTGACTCACATTCATTCGTTGGATTGAAGAAAATCATGATGAGGGCCGGTGAGATGCCTTGGGATTTAGATCAAAGGCTGAAATGTGTGATCCACGAAGCTAATATGAAGCTCACAGATGGTTAGCATTGCAAATGGTTAGTAACCTCGCTTCTGCCCCACTTGAAAATTTCTTTGTCACAACAGAAGATAGGAACTCAGGTAGAAGTCTTGGAAATCACAATGAGATTGCACGAGACACCTATTCAGGACGTGAATTTGGGAGTCCAGCAAATTCACTCGCAGTTGCAGAAAAAGAGCTAGGGGCATAATAAAGACCATTTCCCTATCTTTGAAAATTATATTACAGGAGGGGGACCAATTCCCTTGAGATGGGAAGCTCTAGCAGGACTGAGTGCGGGGCCCGCAATATGGTGAGAAACTTGTCAAGTGGCTGGAAAACATGTAACGAATAATTTTCGTTTGCTACAAAATTTCGTTCAGACACCAAAACAGTTGTTCTACGATTTCCGCAAATCAGTGGACCACTATGAGCACCATTGTTGTAGCTATGAGTTGATGATGGAAAACATGCCTACCTATCGAATGCAAGCAGAAACTCGGCGTCTAGATTAGGGCGCTGGGGGAGTGCGCGAAGGATACCAGGGGCAAGGACGAGGCTGAGGAGGAGAAGGACCTGGTAGAGGTCATGGTCAGGTTATTTTATATAACTGTGGGACACTAGGGCTCTAAGAGTGGGAGTGTCAGAATTAGACTTACCCGTCCTACCAATACTACAACTAGTTTGACCACATTATAGAAGAATGCCCTGTGTTGATCGCTAAGATGCAGGAGAATAAGGCACAACCTCAAAAACCTACGTAGAACTTATAAATGATGAGAGTTGAGCCCCGTGAGGAATATCAAAATGTGAATATCATGATGAGAAGCAGAGTAACAATTAGGGATGATAAGGGAAAATAACATGAAGGATACATATGGGTTTTCAAGGCCCCAAAGAGGGAATTTTGTTTTGATCTGGCGCACGCGAAGGAAACGTTTATGGAGGCCAAGAAAATCTTCACTAAGGCATCTACCTCAGGGACTCTGAACAAATTATGAGAGACCAATGCGTCTACAAAGTTTGATCTCTCTATACTCACCACGTTCTTGGAAACTTGCTTGAAACTTCTACGCAATAATAAGGCTATGAAAGGTATGGAAAAGTTGATAAACAAGTGTGTTGGTAAGGAAAATGATCCTGATGGATGCCACATAGTACGAAAAATCGGCAAACATAAGACAAGAACAAGGCGTCAGATGAGGCTCACTACGTAGATAGGAGATTATGAGATGGACCAGGTTATTCTGGATTTGGGGTCTGATGCAAACTTTTTTCCTTAACAGACATGGGAGAGAATGGGGAGACCTACACTGTAATGGTCTATGATCCAGCTGAGGATGGAAAACCAGTAGAAGATCATCCCTATGGGATGACTACATGGAGTCATCGTAGATATAGAAGGCACCAGCATGCTAGCTGATTTTGAAGTAATAGAAAATGTGGACAACAACAATCCATACCCTGTGCTCCTTGGAATTGACTAGGCCATTGATATGAACGGAGTCATCAACTTGAAGAAAATAACAATGTCATTCGAGAGGAAATTTCTTCAGGTTGTAGCACTGTTGGACACTTCAAAAGGACCGCGCTATAATGAACCGGTTCATGACTATGACGAAAGTGATGCTGACTTGGATCAGATTTACAAAATAATTGTATAAGATCAAAACTGGATTAATCCAACAACTGATGGACAAATTTCATGGGATTGGGAAAGTTCCTATACTTTGGATTCAAATGAAGAACTAGAGCATTGGTAGAATAGGCTGCACAAAGTATCTACTCTGCGCTGCGACATGATGACTAAATCATTGCTCTGTGTGTCATCGGAGATAAGAACTTTACCCTATTATGATGGTTTAACTGATGTAGATAAGTTTTTGTATGCCTTTGAATGAGACGTCCCTGAGGATCATCGCTTCCAAGCACTGGATTTGGTGCTACGCGCTATGCTCGCGCGGTGGTGGGGTATGCACAAGGATAGCTTCGCGGAATGGCGAGACTACAGAAGGATGATGAGGTTGTGATTTGGTCATCCTAAAATTCGACTGAATGAGAAGTACAATGGGGGAAATGATCTGCGCAATCATTTAGCGAAGTAGACTAAAGATTATGGAACAAAGCCTCAACTGGAGTGGGTGCACTTATTCTTTCATGCTTTGGAGACAATCCCTATGAATTGGTACTTGGAAACAAAGCTTCGCCATGGCACCACGAAGTGGGATATACTAAGGGAGGGATTCTTAATGACCTTTAGTTTTGATGATGGGTTTGAATGCATTGATGAAGCTTTGCAGGCAATTAAGGCAACGATATTCATAATTCCGTAGGATCCTTTCGAGTTGGCGTAGCCTGATTAGGGCACCCAGTTGCATCATGCCTTGGAATGCTATAATGTGATCATTGAAGGGGAGCATGAAGATCTAAGAAATAACAGTATTTTAGAGGTAGAATTCCATCGCGAAGTTGAAGGTCCACATATAGAGAACTTGGACATCACTGCGCCATTGAAAACCAACAAAGTAAACATTGGTACTGAAGCAAAGCCAAAATTTGTGAGGATCGGGGACTACTGGATGATGCCACAATGGATAAAGTTGTTGAGTTACTTTGCGAGTACTAGAATATTTTTCCTACCAAGTTTTCGGACCTGAAAGGCATCATAGGTGACTTGGGTGTGAAGAAAATTACTTTGAAACTAGATGCAAAGCCTATGAAGTAGAGATAGTATCACCTTAATCCCAAGTACAAGGAAAATATTCGCTTGGAGTTGGATAATATTCTTGAGGCATGCATTATCGAACCTGTGGAAGAATCTAATTGGGTGAGCCCAATGGTCATTCAAGAAATGAAATAGAAGGGAGAAATAAGGATTTGCATAGATCTAAGGAAACCTATTGATTCATGCATCCATGATCCTTTTCCAACACCGTTTACTGATGAGGTATTGGATAATGTTGGAGGGAAGGGGGTCTACTCCTTCACTGATGGATTTTTAGGGCACCATCAGATCAAGATCGCACTGGAGGATAGGAACAAAACAACCTCCACGACTAAATGGGGTTGTTTTCAGTATATTGTCATGTCGTTTGGGCTCAAGAATGCACCCATGATATTCTCTTACGTAGTTATAGCAGTGTTTAATGATTTCATCCATAAGTTCTTGGAGGTGTGTTTTGATGACTGGATAGTATTTGGCTTAGCAAGGGTTGATGGTGGACCCTACCAAGGTCGAGGTGATAGTAAATTTGGAGGCCTCGAGAAGTGTCAAGCAGCTGCGCACAATGCTTGGGCATACATGATATTACAGGAAATTTATCAAGGCTTATGCCTAGATTACCATGCCTATGGTGAAATTGCTGAAGAAGGACGTTACGTTCTATTGGGATGAAGAATGTCAAAATAGTTTAGATGTATTGAAGGAGAAGATGGTTACCATACCGATTTTGGTCTTCCAGGATTGGAAAAAGGAATTTCATGTGCATGTTGATGCCTTGTGCATTGTGTTGGGAGCAGTGCTAACACAAGCGAGTGAAGGAGAGATGAACCACCCTAAAGCCTTCGTGAGCAGAAAATTATTGAAGGCCGAGAATAACTACTCAATGACAGAGAACTAAGGATTGGGTATGGTGTCTAAAACAAAAGTTTAGGCACTACTTGTTGGGTGGACATTTCAAAATGTGCACAGATCATTCTGCCTTGAAATACTTGGTCAATAAGCTTGTGTTGAGGGGGAAGATCTATAGATGGTTTCTGCTATTCTAGGAGTATGACTTTGAGGCAATTGTGAAGCCAGGTAGGTTGAATGGAGGACCTAACCATCTATTGTGGATTGAGACAAGAGAGGAGCCCACTAATTTGGAGGAAGGATTGTTCGATGCATAGCTCTTGGCAGTGCATGTAGCAGATAACCACTTTGCAGATATTATCCACTTTTTGACTACATGAACGGCACCAGAAGGATACACCAGTCATCAAAATAAGGAGTTAGTTGTGCACACGTCAGATTTCTCGTTGATTGCAAGATATTTATATAATATGGGCGCAGATGAGATATTGCAATGATATGTGCCAGATTTTGAACGAAATAACATCCTCATTGAAGCTCATGAAGAGGGTGTGGGAGGAAATTATGCAAGAAAAGCGACAATGCAGAATATTATCTGCGCAAGATTGTGGTGGCCTATGCTGCATAAAGATTCTAAAGCATACTATAGGGCATGCGATGCATGTCAATGAACGATCAAATCATAGCGGAGGGACGTGTTGATCTAGATTGTCATTGTTGTCAATATGACAATATTTTTATAGTAAATAATGATGTGAAGCCAAGCAGAGCAAATTCATGAAGAAACAAGAGCCGGAAGAGTTCATCAAAATCCATCAAAGAAGAGCTATCGGAAGAAGAGTTATTGGAGTATAGAAGAACTATCGAAAGAAGAGCTATCGAAGCAGTGTATCAAATAGGAGTAAAGAGAAACCACAGGAGCGACGAGCCAAGACAATGTAGATCTATCGCATATACCAAGAGTAAAAGCCATATCAGAGGAAGTAATGAACCCCCGATTGCGATATGAGTTATGGACCCGATGATCCCATTACAACACGCCCTAAAAAATATCGCATCTGCCATATCGCTAGCCTTAAAACCTTGTCACACACAAATCTGTCAATTGCTATATAATATTGTGGACCCGTGGGGCCATTACAATTCACCTTAATGAAATATCGCGTCTGCCTATCGTAACATTCAGATCGCAAATCATAAGGAATGTATATACAAATCCTCTGATTGCGATAACATTGCAGACCCATTGCACCATTATAGTATGACTTAATGAAATATCGCATCCCCATTAATCACAAGTTTCAAAGGATTTCAAAATGCCGAATACGATATAATACACAGACTCGATAGCTCCATAGAATATACCTTTATATAGTATCACGTCCAGGTATCGGGGAAGTTACACAAATCATAAGGGTTTTCACTGCCGAAACGTCGATTGCGATCAGATTTGTGAACCAGACTGTCGATTGTGATAAGACTTGTGAACCCGACCACTAATTGCAATAAAAATTATGAATCTGACGGATATATTAACAATGGTTTAATATTATATCGCGTTTGTTTCATCGAAAATATGAATATCGGCCATGTTACATCGGTGATATTAATAATTACTATTGTGATTAACAACGTGGCATGTGGGACCTCCATGTGGGCCTTGTGAATATTAAAAATGGCCTCTCCAATATATTGCGTAGTAAGAGACGACTGATAGGTTGCGATTGTGATCAGAGGTGATGTGGCAGATGGGGACCGCTAGACTTATATTATAATATGGGTATAGCCTCTCCTATAATGTGATTTTTGTAAAAAGGCTAAGTTATAATTGAATATTAACAAAAGGCCCTCCAATATATTTTAAGATACCACCTCATTCACAAGTCGTCTCCTCGTCTCATTCACCTGAGGTAGCTCATTCGGGCATTGATTATAGTGAGAAGAAGTAACAGTTCACAACTCATGAACTCGAAGAAACAGAGAAAGCTAAAGGTCGAGCGGGAAGCAAGGAAGCCGAAGTGTAGAAATTTTGAATAATATGATACTTATTCGCAGAGATTATCCTGATTATACACTATTTGCGAAATCATGCATAATACATAACCTCCTCTATGTTTATCATCAATTTTGCAGAATTAAGAAACAATCGCATGCACACATTGAAGCATCAATCACACATATCAACACAGTATATCACGGGGAAAGCATGCAGCTTAAAACCCCCAACTATCTATGTATTATATTGATTGAGAACATGTAACAATACATAGTACAATACTCCTCACAAGTACTCAACACTATCTCCACCTGTTACACACAAACTAGCTCAGATCTGAACCAATCACTGGCTCAAATCTCCCCCTCTACTTGCCTGCCTCCACTGTGCAATCCTTATTGGCAATCTCAATCCACTGATTGTGCAAATCTCATGCACAACTATAGTCACAACTGACAATTGTCTTGCCCTTTCACTCATCTCTAACACTTGTCTCCACTGAACTGTCCATGCACTGAGTTAACTGATGTATTCCTCAGTTGATTCATGAGTTAATAATTAGTGCATTAATTAATAACTAATTGACACCACTCCTCACTAGTGTATTTCTTAGTTAGACTAAATACAACTAGTTTAACTAAGTCAAACTGAACACAACTCCATCAACTCCTCATTCAACTCCACCAAACTCAATCACTGAAGTTCTAACTGAAGTCCTTCATGCAATAGCTCAACTAACCCATAAGAAAAGTGTATTTCCTTCTGGCAGTTACATGTGCCACATTCATAGCTCAAACTGAAGTGCTGGAAGAGGAAAAGACAATGTTTATAGTCCAAATATTATTAAGAGCTAATAATATTCTATTGTTCTATTTTTAGCCTGGCAGTCTAAAAATAGACTCTGCCCATATGTCTAAAAATAGAGGTCCATCTATTTTTACCAACCTGACCAATCATCCATAAACAGCATCCTGCAACTCATAGACCATGATCCATATGTCTAAAAATAGACTTTGCGCCAAAAATAGCCTGCAGGCACACTTAGTGAAGGCGACTTCTTTTCACTAAGCTCCATCATCTTGTTGCATTTTCAACAGGTTCCACTGCCTCTATCTTGATTTTCATGCTTGGACTGTTGTACCTCTACTCTCCCCCATGCTTAATTTTTTTTTTTTTTATGTTTAAGTAATAACATGGGCGGACTTACCATAGTTTGGTTGTTATGGGTTATTTTTACACCAGATAAATTTACCCCAAACGCAACCATATATAACCCATTTATTTTTATATTATTGTCGGGAGGTGGGCCCATACTTCATAGGACCCGCACTCATCCCTTTCCAACCAAAACGCATTAACTTAATTGGCGGTTCATGTGATAAGTTTGGTGTTGTACGTTTGGGTGGCTTTGGGTGGCGGGACCACCACGTGGCTGCCTACCCAAGCCATGCCCGTATTTGCGTTGACCGTTCCATGTGCTAGCAGTAACACGATCATACCATATGCGTTTGGTGATATGGTTTATGTAACCATAATATACCTCCACCATGTGTTGGCTATATACGTTATAAAACGGTTACATATATTCCCCCATGTGCGTTATATGTATGGGTTATATATATATATATATATATATCCAACCTTCCACATTGTTGAAGTTTGTTTAAACCATACTCCACCCATATTATTGATTTGTTACCCATATATCCATGCCATGCGTTTTTGGTTATATGTTTTGGAATATATATATATATATTATATATATATATATATATATATATATATATATATATAATACATTTGGATTTTGGGGTATATTAAAATTTGGGTTGTTTTTGTTATATAGTTAGCTTAATAACTATATAAAATTTATTGTTATAACCAAAATGTCGTTTGTTGCTTGTGCAAGTTTAGGAGGCCAGTGGAGGGATGCTAAGTATCAAGCTACCATGTGGGTCCCACGTGCTGACTGGGATGCCATGTGGCACATTGTGGGTCTCATTTTTCTCCTGCCATACCAATCTTTGAAGAGCTCTATCTTTTGCATACAAGCTCAGATTGATGAACCGTTCATACCACCACGATCAGGAAGACAAGCCCTCTTAACTGATGCCAACAAATTTTCCTTTTTGCCATTTTAAATTTCAAGCCTTGTCCATCCTCTTGGTGTCTCGAGATCCACCTAGATCAATCCTCCCCACTAAGGAGATTTTGGTCCTCCAAAAGCATTAGCACACTATCAATCTCCTGCATGTGAAACTGGTACATTCTTGCAATCATGCATACCACACATGACTCAACAACCCCTCCTTGCCAAGAGTTCATAGCACACACTCATTGGCCAAGGATTACATAAAAAGTAATTAATGCCTCAAATACTAATAAGAAAAGGCCAAAATATCATCGTTGCATCTTGAAGTGATGGAAAACATGCCATCATTTTTACATTGCAACGTATGATTTACAATGGTGGCCATAACAAGCTACTGCCCTAAAAGACCATCTTAATAAAGCAGATCATCGTGAATGGTGCGGATTCATCTATTGAACATGTTCATCTTTCAGCCCCTCTAGCGATGTTTCTAGAATATGGAGCATCGGACACATGGGTTTTTGGTGTCCCTCTTTGTTGCAATGATTACAATGATTCTTTCTCCTCCAAACTTTCAAGGCTGCCTTGGGGCGCTTCCCCTTGGTGTTTCTTCGAACAGTGTTCATGGAGCCCTCACTATCGTTGGATTGTGAGGAAGGAATTTCATCGTCTGTTGTTGGATGGTTACTAGCTATATTGGAATTCAAAGTGGCAGAAAGGAAAAGTTGTTGGCATCAGTTAAGAAGGCTCTTCTTCCTGATCGTGATGACGCGAATGGTTCATCAATCTGTGCTCATATGCAAAAGATAGAGCTCTTCAAAGATTGGTATGGCAGGAGAAAAATGAGGCCCACAGTGCGCCAGATGGCATCTTAGTTAGCACGTGGGACCCACATGATAGCTTGACACTTGGCATCCCTCCAATGGCCTCCTAAACTTGCACAAGCAACAAACGACATTTTGGTTATAACAATAATTTTTATATAGTTATTAAGCTAACTATATAACAAAAAAACCCAAATTTTAATATACCCCAAAATCCAAATATATATATATATATATATATATATATATTCCAAAACCGTTATAACCAAAAATGCATGGCATGGATATAATGGGTAATGGATATATATGGTGGATTATGGTTTAAACAAACTTCAAACAACGTGGAAGGTTGGGATAATATATATATATATAACCCAAACATATAACGCACATGGGGGAATATATGCAACCGTTTTATAACGTATATAGCCAACGCATGGTGGGGGTATATTGTGGTTATATAAACCATATCACCAAACGCATATGGTATGACCGTGTTACCGCTAGCACATGCAACGGTCAACGCAGATATGGGCATGGCTTGGGTAGGCGGCCACGTGGTGGCCCCGCCACCCAAAGCCACCCAAACGTACAGCACCAAACTTATCACATGAACAACTGATTAAGTTAATGTGTTTCGATTGGAAAGGGATGAGTGTGGGTCCCGTGAAGTACGAGCCCACCTCCCAACAATAATATAAAAAAAAATGGGTTATATATGGTTGTAGTTGGGGTAAATTTATACGGTGTAAAAATAACCCATAACAACCAAACTATGGTAAGTCTGCCCATATTATTACTTAAACATAAGATTTTTTTCAGCATGGGGGAGAGCAGAGGTACAACTGTCCAGGCACAGAAATCAAGACAGAGGCAATGAAACCCTGAGCATTCAGAAAACACTGGTGGAACCATGCTTGGCTGAATTTTTGCAAGAGGGTGATTTTTGTCCAGACTCAGAATTGGGCAAATTTTATATCGTTTTTACACCTATCAGCGACAAGAATTCGATGGTGGTGTCAGTTTCTACAACAGAGCTCCCCAATTTTCGAGCATTTTTCAGCATGGAGGTATAATGCTCCATTTTTGTAATTGATGAATGTAACTTCTTTGAATGCCATTTTTAATGAATGAAGGCCTCCCCATTGATCGAGCAGGGCCCGGAGATGTAGTCCAGGAGGGATGAACTCCGTTATCAAGTTCGTGTCTTCTTATGCTCTTCTTCTTCTTTCTCTCACATGTGCACATTTAAAGTTTCTCTTTGGTTAAGCTACAAACTGTATATGTAATTCTTTTAATGCATCTATAAACAAAAGATACCCTGGATCAAGCCTATTCACTATGATTTTGGATATGACCTTATATACGACATTGCATAGCGAAATAGGTTGAAAATCATCAAAGGACTTTGGGGAGACAGATTTTGGGATTAAAGCAATAAAGGTGGCATTGAGCAGATTGTAAATTTTACCATTAATTCTTGATTCTTCAAGAACTTTCAAAATATCCTGACCAATAATATCATACATGTATGTGAAAAATTCAATCGTCCAACCATCTGGACCTAGTCTTTTGTCCCATTGAAAGCAATGAATAACTTTGTGTAATTTGGCTTCTGTTATATTTTCGATCACAACCTCATTTTAGTCTGATTCAACAAATCTGGGGAAAACCCTAGCCAATGCTATGAATTCTTATATTGTAGCCACTAGGGGGGCTTCATATAGTCTTCTAAAGTGATTTTTCCCAAGCTGAGCTAGATCTCTGAAAGATGAAACTATGCCACCTCTCTGGTCTTCCAACTCCCAAATGTTGCTTTGGATTTTCTTGCTTTTAACATATTGTTGGAAAGAATTAGTTTTGTCATCTCTACTTTTGATCCATAGAGCTCGACTTTTTAGATGCCACATTTCCTCCTTATCCTCCAAGAATTTTCTCTTATTATTTTCTAGAAGGATCACCCTTTGCCTAGATTCTTCAGATGTGTAACCCCCTGCTTTTGGAGCCTCCAATATTCCTAACTCCTCTATGATTACCTTAAGCTCCTCTTATTCCCTCTTCTTCTTTTCAGAGGCCAACACAATGGTGGCCTCTATGATCCTTCTAAGATTTTTGATAAATTTGGTTGTTGCCACACCATCAACCTCTGGATTATAGTGTAACCAATCAACCAAATTTTGAAAGGAAGCATATTTCAGCCATGAAGAGTTAAAATTTAAGGGCTTGCTCGACTTGCTTTGATCCCCTTTTAACTCTAAAAAAAACAGATGATGATTTGATTCTCCTCCCTTCCTTATCCATTGATGAAATAGAGGTATTCTCTCAGTCAAAGATTCTACTAAGAGAAAATGATTAATTATTGTAGCAATCTTGGCCTCTCCATTCCTCTTGTTCCTTTAGGTGGGATTATTCTTGACTAGATCCACATCACATAAATTGCCTTCTTCCAACTTATGAACAAAGTACTCTGATATAGGATCCTAGTGAGCACGAGGACCCCTTATCTCTTACGCTCCAATAGATATTTTTATATCACCTTCTATCACTAGGTTAGATTCTTTCATAAAATTTCGAGCGAGAAGAGAGTTCCAAAGGCAAGTCTATCTTTATGCAAGCCATAGATGTTTACAAGCTTCAGGACCATCCTCGGGTTAGATGAGAAGATATATGCCCCCAGAACTAGGTCCAGCCCCATAATCCAATAACCTTTATGGTTTTCAAATTAACCCTCAACGCCAACCTTTCAAACCTGCCTTCCACATTAGAAGCTAGAAAATGCCATCCCAAAAGAAGACTTTCCAAAATTCGTACAATGGTTTCACTAGGGCCAAAGTATGTTGCAGGAAAATGATGTCTACGGTGATCAAATTCACAAGTCCCTTCAACACTATTTTTTTAGAGCCATTGGCCAAACCTCGACATTTGAAGGATAGACAAATCATGGGTGAGTCGATGAAGGGGCTTGCAATAAGTACCTTATGGATAGTTTGTTGACAACCAGTGTCCACTTCGAGGTTGGCTATGAATTGATCTTAAGAAATATTAGATATTCAACCTCTTCCCCGACTAGTCTATTTTGCAGGCAAAGATAGCCCTGAGATACCTATACCCAAGGAGGATTATCTTGCAAATAACCTAAGGAAATAACTAGATGGGGACAATGAAGATGGGCCAAATATCAACTCAGTGAGGGGAGAGGTGGGGGAACAGACAAGGTGGATGAAGGGATGGGACAATCTAAAGGTTTGTTCCTAGTCAGATGAGATTTAGACACATGATTTGTAGACTGAGAATGACAGACCACATCCATAGCAAAACATGATAAATAGTTTGTTAAAGAGGAAATAGAGAGAGGAGTAGAACAAGTACCCGGATCCACAACTATTTATAAAGATGGTCCAGTCCGGAGTTCATGAATATTTTTTTATCCTGCTACCAAACCTCCATCTTTTGCCATTGGCTCTAAAGTTGTTATAGTCACCATAAGACCTGAGGGAGGGTATTATTGATACTACCTCATTAAAGCCAACCCCACCTCCTTATACTTCTCATCTCGACGAATAGAACTGATGTTTTTCCTTCCTTTGTACAGGAGATGATAATCTTCCAACTTGTGATCCATGTTATGGCAATGCCAACATCGGAAATGGATACCCTCATAGTCCAGTTGTTGTTTGTGAGATATCCCTTTATAGGTTAGATTTATATCCAGAAACAACCCATCATGAATATCCAAATTCACCAGAATTATTTCAATGGCCATCCTCCCCATGACTTCAAAAGAATTGTCTACATCCACAAATGTACCCATATGATCCCCCATCCAAAAAACATCCTTGGACCAAAATTGCAGAGGCAACCCCAATAGTTGAACCCAAAGAGGTGAATTACCCATATTTTCTCTCTTGGCATTGAACAATGGATACCATTTCTTTACAAGGACCGTGTATGAATCAACATTTCGAGCTTGGCAGGAGCTTACATGCTACCTCTGCCGACTCAAAATTTATTAGGAACCATCCATGAGTTAGGGTTCCAATTTTTGGGGACTCCACCAGTTCATTTTTCCATTCTATTTTATACCATTCCCTAAAGAAATAAACAGAGAAAAAATTACTCATAATACGCTTGAATACCACTTTTTTGAAGTATACATTACTTCACCCATCTTAACATCCTCCTCGAACACCATATTTGCTTCATCAGATTTCAGGCATGTACACTTTATTTTCTTACCCTTCTTGCCCACTGAAGGAGGGTTTGCATTTGTAGCAACCCCACATATGGTTTCAACTTGAGATGAACTTCCAAGAGGTTTCCCATGTCGAACCCTTTCCCTGCTATAGTGGTGGCTACTGAGTTTTGAAATAAACACTCACTACCTACCAAACCCCATGGCACAAATTGATTATTCACCAAACCCTAATTCAAAGAGAGACCTGTTGTTTTCTCTAATCCACTAGAAAACCCCTCCTATGGAATCCCCAGGCTATCAAAGATTCCTATAGGTTGTTCGAAACCATACATCAAATAAGCCCCAAAAAACCCACCAAATAAATCTTCCACTTGAGAGCCCATCAGATTTGAACTGAGAACCCTTCCTGGGTAGGAAGCTCTAGAGATGATGGTGTTGACTCAACGGGAAATGACAAAAAAACCCTAGCTTGTTTTGGAATGGAATTTTGCGAAGGAGAATTAGAGACCTCCGCAATGTCGGGTAACTGTCTAAGAATCTCCACATAAACTTCCAAAAATGACTCTCAAGATCGTTGATTTGTTGAAATTGCATGATGTTGAGTTGGCCTATGGGCCTATAAAGCGACAATATTGTCCAGCTCAAAAGAAAAATATGCCAATTCATCCATGCCCTAAAAAATATCCTCCCCCTCCAACATCTAACCACTAGTAGTAATTAAAGGATTCCCATTTTGGGAAGGCATTACACTATGCTTTATTGCTTCCATCCTTGCACAGAGAAATTGCCCTTGGCCTCGAAACCCTAGTCACAGGCAAGAACAACGCACCACAAAGCCGATCTCCCCTTTGGCCCCATGGAAAATAATTATGAAAGAACTATACAATTTGCTAAAAAAAATATAAATTATTTGTTATAATAAAATTATAATTTAAATATTTTTTAAATAAAATTATAATTTGAATATTTATAATTAAATTATAGTAAAATTTAATTTTATGAAATTTTTATAATAAATAATATTTTAAATGTAAATAAAAGTTAAATATTTTTTAATAAAAGAGTGTTGAAATATTTTGTTTAAAAAAATAAAAAAAGATATATTGTATTTTAAAGGAAAATTTATCTTTGCATTGATTGAGAAGGTATGTAAGTTTAGTGGGGGAGGATGAGGATGATGCCACCATTTCATGAAGAGGGATTGGCGTGTTTCTCTCCTACACCGCGACAAGACATGATAGTATTCCAATTCATGTGGTTTAATTCTCTCAAGTGGGAGTTAAGGGTTGATGAGATGGGCCATATGGCTTTGACATTCAGTGCATGCTCCATGGCATGCCCCTCTACAATCTTGTTCCATGTTATTATGGAACTTGGATTTTATATTTAGGCCATCCCACCATCCTGGAATATTTTGGGGCTTATATTATGGGGCTTTCAGGGTGGATTTCTAGTCGTTGTATTGTTATAAACTCAATTTCTTTGTCTAGTTTATATCTTTTGTAGGCAACTAAAATCATTGGCAAGTTTCCATTATTTTCTCTAACTTTTTTACCTTGGGCATTAGCTCTAGTTTCCTATTTTTCTTTTTTGTTCCACTTCACTTTAACATCTTATATCACATTGATTTCAAGTGTTGTTATTTATTGGTGAAGTGTTACATGGTCTGCTGGAGGGCTTATTGTCACCATGGTGGAGGGAGATGAAGCTCACAGGGAGGACTACAGGCATGAATGCAGGGGAAGATTTTAGCGTGCTTTTGTAGGGAACAAATCCCTCCACCAATTAGTGAACGTAATGATGAGATTGAAGTTGATTTAATGGGGAAGTGAAATTATCTATCAGAGTCAGAGATGGTAGATGCCACATCAATCTAGGTTCTATATGCTTGCCACGCTAAAGATAGAAAAAATTGATATTTATATACCATAGATATAAATTGGCACAAAAGATCTCATTTAGGTAGGTCTTGTTCAGTAGAAATGAAGCAAAATAAGAAATTCAATTGGTTTTGGACAACGTGGTGCTGCAACTCAAAGATTTGAATGCTTAGTTGGTGCATATCAAAGAGGTTGATAACCCTAGAGCAACATCAAGTTACCCTGGTCCTAATTCACTAGAGCCCATTGTGATTAATGCCTCTACTTCTACTTGATCTTCATATGTTTAGCTTCCCGCTATATTTTTTGGTTTTTAGTGGCAACCCTAACAAGGTTGATAATATTTTAAATAATAGCTTTTATAGGCAACTAAAGTTAGCTAGCTCCTTTGAAGCTTGTAGAAATTTATAGTTTATTATGTATGCTCTTGTTATCATTTTGGACATTTTCTTTTGGCATTCTGACAAAATTATGTTTTTTCAATGGCATGGTTTCCCATGTGACAAGTCACTGACAGAAAATAGATAATTAATCATGTAACCAATAGTTACTAAAGAGATATTAATTCACCAAAAAAATAAAAAAATAAAAAATATTTATATTTATTAATTTATTTTAATTTATACTAAAAGTAAGTTTATGTAATTCAATGGATGTATGATATTTGGATTATGGGTGCATTGTTAAAGCACTCCTTGTATGATGTTTATTGGTTCGAAACCCATGTGTAGTCCCATTTCCTAGCTTTAAAAAAAATTGTATAATTTTAAAACTTAGATATTTTTTTTATTAAATCAAAATAATTTTATAAATACAATATTTTTTTAAATAATGAGCTTCAAACTAGTACCCATATCAAGTGTCATGGAAGGGACAAATGGAGGATGGCATAGCCACTCTCCCATTGAGAATAAATGTGGGAGATGTTGCTGGCCCTTCACCCATATGGAATAGGTATAAGAGGTGGAAAATGATGTTAATTTGTGTGCAACTCGAGATAATGTGTCATCGAAGATTAGTGATGCATGTCATAGCATTCATTCTGATGCATGGAGATGAATACGAGACCTTGTGCATCATTGTAGGCTTGATGATTCATGTAAATGAAAGTGGAGAGTCTACAACCTAGACTCCAACCAAATTTGGCATGATTCAAGTTTGAATTCTCGATTTGATCTATGTTACAATACTCTTGCTGATTTTCATGGGTGCAAGGTATAACATTGGTTTTTAATTACAAGGAAGCTTCAATTTTGGCTCAAATTTAAAGCCCAATGACGGATCTTGTTGTCAATTGGTTGTTTCTATTTGGGGCAGGTCTCCACCGTGGTTTTCATGTTGTTCTTCCAATCTCTTCCCTTAACCACTAGAGCTTGGCTCCTTCTTGGGCTTCCACAACAACATTGTTCTGGTTCACCCCCTAAGTATGGTGTCCCTCACCTATGCATATCCTCAATTATCCCCTTTTTGGCTCATGGTATTTCTCGAAATTTGACTTAGGTGAGGATGTGAAGACTTGGTGCAACGCTCCTTGTTTCATCTCTCCTATAATTTGTCGAGACACTCATTAGGTCTACCCTACTCGTCCCCCTTTTTCTGCACTAATAAGAGTCTCTGACTCTCATTAATTCTCCTCTTAGATTCCCCAACATTTGTTTCCCACCCGAAATCACTTTATTGAGGCTAAATTTTGACCTTGGCATTTTTTAAGGCAACTAAGCATGTCCCGTCAAAGAGCCAAGTCGCACAGGGGTGTTGCCTACTATCGTGAGATAACTCCCAAGCTCAACAAAGAGTAGAGGCCTCAGCAAAGAGATACAAAGACTACACCTCGCCTTAAATTTAGGAAGAAATTAATGAGGCAGAGCATGACATAACAGTGGAGTGGGAATGTCTATCAGATATTGAGATTGCAGGTGACTTTGTAGAATGGATACCAAATCCCAAGAATACTAGGGGAAGACTCAATTAGTATATGAACGCTATTGATATCTACCAAGATATGGAAATGTTGCTTGGGAGAGTATTTCTCGACAAAAATGAAGCACAACGAGACATTTTTATGATGCGAGATGAGTTGCAACTAATGGGAAAGGATCGGATCAATGTCTACAAAGGATTGAAGGCCACTTGGGCCTCTCTTCAGATCTAGGCTGCTCACTAAGAAGAAATAAAGAGCACATTTCTATTTGAGTATTAGAGTCTCCTTAAGTGAGTTGATACATTCTATCTACTACACAACTAGTTTTTTTTTGTAAGTGTAGGTAGTGCCTTCCTTTTCTATTTATAATAACCAAAGAGACCAGATACATCGTGTTGGTGGCCTCAACCTGCCCCGAAGGGAAACCAGGTCTATTGACCACCTTAGTTTGCTATATGCATTCCAAAAACAAAATTTAACAAGTCTTTCCATCCTGGCGATATGCACTATACAACTAAAACTACTTAGTAAGCTACTAGCATGCATAAAACGGTAAAATCAAGAAAGTTCATTGAAGGACATAAGAGACACTAAAGGATCATTCCTTTCTGTCATCATTATTCAGGTCTATATCAATGGGAATATCCATTGGTACAGTCTGGCTTGGAGTCGTATGAGCCATCTGAGACAGTTTTTGATGCATCTCCTCTAGCTTGTTATTCTGCCTTATCATGATAACCTAGAAAATTTTCATTTCTTTTTGTAGGTTTGGCATGCCATTTGCAATTTCAGCCATTTCCCCTACCACCTGCTCCAGAGCCTTTGCAAGAAGGCATTTTAACACGTAGTAGATGTGAAGAGTTTGCCTATATAGCATCAACCTTCCTCGAGTATTCCCCAGATCTCTGATCACTTCTGCCCACTCTTCTATCTCAGAATTAAAGTGTTCCTCCATCACACTGGCTTCCATTTCTTGAATGATCTGACGAATATCTTCATCCGTGCCTTCCCAATAAGCTCTAGCAGCATCCTGGACTGCTGTCAAAGTAGATCTTCTCCCTCTGTGTTGGCTACTTGGAGCATTTGTTGGCCAGTCCTCTTGATTCCCCTGTCTCGGACGTCCTCTGCTTCCACGTTCCCTGCCACGACTCGGGTGCGCCATCCTTCTTTTTACCTTATCTCGGAATCGCTAATCTCCTTGGATGCTCCTTCTGTTTGCGTTGTGCCCTGCTCCTCTTCCTCCCAGTGTAGTTTACCCTTCCTTCTAACCTTCACCACCTTCATATAATACAATACATCTGTCCCTCTCCCTCTTCCACTACCACCGCCACTACTGCTAATCCCTTTCATTCCACCTCCCCCGCTCCAATTTTTTGAGAAGTGCGCTAACATGTAGTACATTGCTCTGGCTGGAAGGACAACGTCATACATATGGCTTAGCCCCTCTATCCTGCCATGATCATAATTCCTCCTGCTGCCATCTATCTCTATTGTCTTTGAATCGTGTCTTCATGATTATCATGGTTTAAAATCATTCTCAGCGGCTCTAATTCTAAGTCCTCTGAATGCAGAGTCCATATGTTATATAGTTTCCTTCTTGTTCCTGGCTTCCCCAGTTTGCAAGAAAATCCGCTACTCCGTTACCCTCTCTTCTAACATGCTTAGTGATCATATATTCAAATCTTTTTAGGATAATTTCCAACTCTTGGATTAGGCTGGTCGTTCTCCAACTCTGAGTAACTTTGTCCCATGAGGTCCCATTATTAAGATTTTTGATTACGTGTGTGACCATTTGGGAGTCCCCTTCCACCTCCAGGTTATTGTATCCATTTCTTATTGCTATCTTCAGTCCTTGACGTACTGCCATCAATTCAGCTTCATTGTTGCTCATGATGCCACCATTTTCTGAGTAAATCCATTTTGTTCTACCTTGATCATCCCGAAAGAGGCCTCCAATCCTTGCCGAGCCTGGATTTCCTTTGGATGCTCCATCGAAATTTAACTTTATAAACCCAGCTAAGGGGCGAGAAAAGTGCATGGTACTGTTATATCCCATATTGGGTTTTTTCCACATCTGAGGAGCCACCATCCCTTGATGCAGGTTTAGCTTCCTTAAAATATGATCTTCTTCTGGTGTCGTTTCCCAGTGTTCAACGTTCCAAGTATCCACAAGGATGGTCTCACGAATATGACTCAAGGTTTTTCCCCAGATTTGGTCTTTTGTCATCTCTTTGTTTTGGAAGGTTCTTCTATTTATTTCTTTCCAGATCATCCACATATTCATCCCTACTGCTAGACTCCAGGCTCGTCTTACCACCGGGCTAGTGAATTTGCCACCTCCCCATATTTTAATTGTGTTTTTAATGCTCTGTTGATCTCTGTGTGTCCTTCCAAAGATTTTCCTAACCTCTTCCCATTGTTGTTGGGCTCCTTTATATGATTTCAGGAGGTGTTCCTACGTTTCTTGTTCTTGTTTGCAAAGATTACATCTGGGAGGGGCATGTATCCCTTGCTTTTGAAGTTTGTCCCAGGTCAGGATGTGACCTTTGCTTACCAGCCATAGGAAGTGGGCCACTTTCGGCCACCAAATACTGGTCCATATTTATTTCCAATTGACTGCCATATCCTCTGGTTCTCTAGGAGTAAAGAGATGATATGCCTCTTTAATTGTGAAATTTCCTTTTATTGTGTAACCCCATCTCAGTATGTTTGGTCCTGGTCTTATACATATTCTCCTTGTCTGCATTTCCTTTTAATATAAATCCCTTTGTTCTCCATCAACTTGGTCCATCCATTCTTCTGGACTCTTCCAGATTCTCCATACTTCATCTTGACTCCCCTCCTTCCAAAAGTCCCTTACAAGATTCATTCCTTCCTCAGCTACCTTTTGGCATATATCACTTAAAGCTTGAAGTTCGTTCAGTCTTTCTCTTTGCTACCAGGCTTCTTCCCAAAACTTGGTAGAGTTGCCATCCCTAATTTCCCAAAAAGCATGTTTAGTTATTATTTCTTTGTTTTGACTGGCTAGATTCCAAATTGTCGACCCTTTCGGGGTATCCCTTATTCTTAAGATCTCCTCTGGTTTTGTTGGCATATTATATTTTTTTGTCCATATTCGTTTCCTCCATTCATCCAGTGCCACCAAAATTTAGCACCCATTACTTGATTCAAAATGTAAGGATCTCTAAGGCCTAACCCTCCCTCAGTCTTGCTTTTCACCAAGTCCTTCCATGGTACTAGAGACCATTTTATTTGTTCCTTCAGTCCTCCCCAAATGAATTTTTTAAAAATCTCTACCATCTTTGCACACACTCCTTTAGGGGTCGCCATTGCAGATAGTTGGTATATTGGGATCGATTGAAGGATTGCCTTAACTAAACAACTCTGCCAGTAAAATTCAAAGTTCTGAAAGACCAGTTGGCTAGTTTTCTAGCAATTTTCTCAATGGTTTGTTGCCATTTCAACAACCTTAGAGGATTCAAGGCTAACAGCGTTCCTAGATATCTTGTTGGGAGTTCTCCTGATCGAAATCCAAGTGTTCTTGTTAAAAAAAAATTGACGTTTCCAACAGTGTAGAAAAAATAAGTGCAGGACTTGTCTTTGTTAATTTACGTGCCTGAAGCTGTCATAAAAAGTTCTAGAATTTCTTTTATTCTGCGAGCTTCTCTGAGGGACACAATACAAAACAGCATAATGTCATCTACTAATTGTTGGTGAGTAATAGGAAGGTTGTTGCCCCATATTTGGATTCCTTTAAGCTTTCTTTCTCTTACTTCTTTTCTGATGTATCTTCCTAAGCCTTCTACCGCTATGATGAATAGGAAAGGGGACAATGGATCGCCCTGTCGGAGTCCTCTGGACGTTTTAAATGGCTGGGAAGGGGTTCAATTCACAAGGATGGAGAAATTGGCTGAGAAAATCATAGCAGAGATCCATTCAATCCATCTATTGCAGAAACCAAAGGCCCTTAAAACTTCTTTCAAATATTTCCAATTCAAGCGGTCATAAGCTTTGGAGAGGCCGAGTTTAATCATCATACATGTTTCCTTTTTTACTTTCAGAGAATGCACTACTTCTTGGGAGACCACCAGTCCATCCAGGATTTTTCGGCCCTCAACGAAACTTGTTTGTTCCGGGGAGATAATACTAGATAAAATAGGCTTAAGTCTTTTATCCATTAAAGTAGCTATTATCTTATATATAACATTACAAAGGGCAATGGGTCTAAAGCCCTGGGGGACTTCAGACTTAGTTTCTTTAGGAAGCAGAGATAAGAGGGTTGAGTTTAAGCTTGTACTTACCTTCTGGTTTCTTCTTGATTCTTCCACCACGTCCAGGATATCTTGGCCCAAGAAGTCCCATCCCGCTTGATAGAATTCCACTATGAATCCGTCAGGACCAGGGCCTTTATTCTTTTTCATCCCTTTTACTACCTCTTCTACCTCTTCCAAGGTGGCTGCCCTCATCAGTGCTAGGTTTTGATCTCTAGTAATCCTACTTGGGATCTCTTTGTAGATTCTTTCAGTAGCTTCTCCTCGGTCTACATTGGGTTCCGTGAGGAGTTCTTTGAAATGATTCACCAAGACTTGTTCTATTTCCTCATGTTGTGTAACTCGTGTCCCTGCTTCATCTTTTATAGAAAATATTATATTTCTATGCCTTCTCTGGATCATTGCTTGGTGGAAGAACTTTGTATTCCTCTCCCCTTCTCTTAACCAATTTACTCTGGATTTTTGCCTCCACAATATCTCTTCTTGTTTTTGTCTTTCTTCCATTTGTCCTATCAGGATCCCTTCCTCTCTGGCTAGGCCATCACTTCTACCTGCAGTAATGATTTCTTGTTGGATTTCCTTCATCTTATGTTCTAGAAGCTGATGATCTTTGAGTATGTGTCTGAATTCCTCTTTATCCATTTCTTGATGTTTCCTTTCAGTTCTTTTAATTTCAGCTGAAATGTTTGCATTATGTTTCTTCCTTTCTGTCGACTTTGCTTCCACCATTCTTCTACTTTCTTCATGAAATTTTTATCCCTGAGCCAGAAGGATTCGAACCTAAAGGGCTTTCTCTTGGGACTGGCTTTAATGTCAAGTTCTACTTTGATCAGCCAGTGGTCCGATCCCATTCCTGGAAGAATCATTGCTTCAATGAAAATATCCCAATTTATAATCTATTCTGACATTAAGAATCTATCTAGTCTGGAAGCGATCTGGTGTCTACCTCCCCTTGTGTTGTTCCATGTGTAGATCCTGTTTGTTGTCTGTATATCTACCAGCCTTTGATCTGCTATCCAATCTCCAAAGGCTTCCATGTCTGCCTCTATTCTTTTGAGCCCACCCTTTTTTTCATTTATTGATGTAATCATATTGAAATCTCCTCCTACTATCCAAGGAGAGGTTGGATGCAAGGACCGCATAACTGCTAGATTCTGAAGGAAATTCCTACGATTGCTCTGTATATGGGGTCCATATACATTGGATAAGAGGATCCATTCTTGAGAACCTATAATTTTGAATCTTCCTGAGAGGATGCGAGGTATACTGATCCAGTCTTCAAATTGGAATTCCTATGGGTTCCAGAGGATTGCTACTCCTCCTGCGTTGCCTGCCGCATCTTGACCAATGATCTCATAATGTGGCTTGAAATTGCTCATCACTTCTTTTAGTTTGTTTTCTTGTAATTTTGTTTCTTGAATTAGCATTATATTTGGTTTATCTCTTTTGAGTCTCTCTTTCAAATATCTTTGTTTCCCCTTACTGTTCAGCCCTCTAATATTCCAGGTTGTGATGATCATTTCAATAGTTTGAGGGGTTGTTGGAAAACCTCCGACAAAGGCACTACTCTTCCTGAATTCACCAACATGTCTCCCACCATTTGGATGGTCTCACTCATAGGTCTCCTTCCTCTTTTCCTTCCTCCCCTCCCTATAGTTCCTATTTCTGTGTTTTGATTTCCTTGTGTTCCAAGTTGCTCTGACTACTTTGCTATTATTGTCCCTCATTTTTCTTTGTATCTTTGGAAAATACCTTTATAAAGTTGTTTCTGGTCATTTGGTATGAACCTTTCATCCAGATGCTTCCATTCCTGTAAAAGTTTCCTCATGACCTGTTCCTCTTCTCCTTCTTATTCCTGTTGAGGATCTATTTCCATTTGGATCTGTTCTTGAAGCCAATCTCCCTTCTCCCCCTCTTTTTCCATTTCCATATTATTTGGCTCCTTATTTTCCTTCTGGTTCTCCACTATTTCATCTTCACCCTCTTCACCTTCCGCTTCCATTTCCAATTCACGTAGAACCTCAAACTAGTTCTGGCTTTTCTGAGTGCTTTTTGGGTGAGAGGGGTTTAGTTTGGTTTTTCCTTTTTGGGGTTTTCTTCTTCTCAGTACTTTTGTAAACCCTCCTATGTTTCCTTCGTTAGTCCTCCTCTCCTGATCAGTACTTCTCTTTCCACCCCCTTAATCTGTTGGTGTATCATCTTCATTCATCGGGCAATATTTAAATAGATGGCCATACTCATGGCACCGTCTACATCTGAAAGGAATGTGTTCGTAATCGACTCGTTGTTGCCAGACCTTGTCATGATATTCTATTTCAATATGATCTGGCAGCGGTTCTGTGATATTCATGTAGACACAAATTCTGGCATATGATGTATATCTGCCTCTCTTGGTAGTTTCTGCTACCTTCACAAAGGTCCCAATTGAGTTCCCAATTCCTTCTAGAATCTCTGGATCCGAGAACTCTATCGGGAGCCCAAATAATCTGACCCAAACTGGTGCTGCTAGCATTTTTTCTTTGTCTGGATTATAGCATTCTTCCCATTGCCTCATGAAGAGCCCTGCATTATTGAAGAAGTATGGACCCTCTTCAAATATCCTCTCCTTATCCTCCAGGTTTGCAAATATTACTGTGAAGAAATCTTTTGCCCCCAATTTAAGATCTATATGCCCTTTGGGCTTCCACCTCTGTTGTATCCATTTCGTCAGGTCTTTCTCAGATGGCCATGTTCCTACAAACTTGCAGATGAGTGCATGGTATTTCATATATCCTCTATACTCCTCCAGTTTATTATTTGGAATGACAAACCTGTGTTTTTTGTTGCCCGCGGTAGACATTTGTTCCCCGTCCTTGCTTGCCATACCGCTCCCCTAACGGACGCATTCTTGCTGCAATTCCCAGACCCATCGTTCGCTCCATTTCGGCTTGATTCTCCTGTTGTTATATCCTTGTAGGAGGGGATCTCTCCCCCCCCCCCCTGCTCGCATCAGTTATTTTCCTCCCAGACTAGCCTGTTCTCGAAGCCTTCTTCCCTAAGTTAATTTGTCGTTGTCTTGGTCTGTGTTTCTGCAGGTGGGTACGGGATCCCCTACCCCCTGACCAGGAGTAGGTCCGCCAAGGGTCGTCTGATCCCAAACCCTAACCCTAATCTCCCGTTTCCTTTCTCAGCCCCATCTCTTCTCCTCTGTCCACATGGTGTACCACTGTTACAAAAGGTATGTATTAC
This sequence comes from Pinus taeda, assembly GCA_000404065.3. Classification (NCBI taxonomy): domain Eukaryota; kingdom Viridiplantae; phylum Streptophyta; class Pinopsida; order Pinales; family Pinaceae; genus Pinus; species Pinus taeda. Next base: position 66,272 of record APFE031644389.1, read on the forward strand.
CATCTACTCCACATCTAGTTACTTTTATGTTAGTTTTTTAATTATTTGGACATGCTAATCTTAGCAGGCCTTACATCTCATTAGTTTTATATAGTAGTTTTAATATTTATAAACAATATAAGTTTTTAGATGCCGAAAGATTTTGGTTCTACCATTAATATTGCTTATATTTTCTTTTAATTATAATTAAATAAAACCCTTTAAAAAAAATGAATATCAAACTAAAAACAATTATATATATAATAAAAAATATAATAATAAATATCAAATTATCAAAATATATAAAAAATAATATAATTAAATAATAGAAGATCTAAATCCTTCTCAAAAATATCAACAAAGATACATACCTATATAGATTGTGGCTTAACATTAAGGGTGATATTTGGGTCGTTCAATTGTCAAGCTTAGGAAACTAAATGTATTATGTATTCATGACGAAAATGTGATATTTATATTAAATATATATAATTATAACTCATGCAAATAACAATATTGGTGTTTAGGTTATCGTATTGTGTGTTACGTGAACCAAATGTATTTCGCAGGTCATCTATAATCAGAATTTTGATGTATTGTTTTTATTTTCCTTGTGCAGTGAAGATGTCTTGGCAATGACCAAGAACATACATGTTACCTTGTAATTGATCAAAAGATGGAGTGGAGGGTTCATTATGTTATTTGCTTAGCCAACATTGTTGACATTGCCTCCTCTTACATACTTGTTAAGTAATTTGGTAGTGGGCATTGTCTCAATGGGACTTGACATAGTGGATAGGGATCCATTCTAAATGGTTGAATATAGTGTATGGAAAGTTATATGTTTGATTTCTATAAAATCATTTATCCTGCTATATTAATATAAGGAAATATTAAAGTCCTTATTTATAAAACAATTTGAGCGCCAATTTTTTGCGGATAAGAAGTGAATTTAAAAACTATTGATATAATAGTGGGTTTAGTCAAAATCCACTATCCATGATATTTTATTTCCTAATAGAGTTACGTTCCCAGATAACTAAGAAGGTGCTTACACAAATTCTTGAGCCAATGTTAGAAACATTAATCTCTTTTGAAAAGGAAGAAATTGCGCTTAAAGGACTCAACTCTATGCATAAGGGATAAATCGATTAAGTCGATGTTAGTGATCAAAGTTTTTTTGGAAACCTTTTGGATACTTCTCCTCATTTTAAAGATGGTAACTGGAGTTTATTTAGATTTTTTAGGGTATAAGGTGTAACACATCTTTATTAATCTTTGCTCTTTTTAAGGTCAGAATGGTCTAGTTACTATGTTAACTCAACCTCCAAGGTACAATTATGGGATGCGGTGTAAATTTTTCAATCCTTTTCAACTTCTTCAAAAATTAACATGGATACCATCATTGTGTTCGTTTCATCAAGACCTTTCCAATGATATAAATTTCACCTCAATCCAACTTACAGATCAAAAGGTGTGGTCATTTAAAGATGGGTGAATTACCACCTTGCCACGTCAACATTGATCCCATGTGGCAATCACATACCAACCCATGTGGTGCTTTGTGTGCCATCTCTACCATCATGGAACACTCCACGTGGATAGGCAAACTCCTTGAAGTAATCAGAGGTCGATCTATTCCTAACTCCATAGCATATTCAGAATTAACAAGGGGGTCTGAACCTCGACCTAGAGGTCAACCCAAACTCCTTTAGGATCATCTGAGCTTTGGGTCTTAACTAGCTCAACCCCGACTTTGTCATTCGTCTCAACTATCGACCCCCGACTAGCAGGTCCCACTTGATGGCTCTGCTTATGCACCTTGGGTCGAACACAACTTCACTCGAGGTCCCGACCTTTTCAATTAACCTTCTAATCCTTGACTTTGAGGGTCCTACAAGTGACTTCATGTCGGTTTTACAAGATTTTGCCACTTAGAAAATTTACGAGTTCCTTCCTAGTAACACAAACACTAAAACTTGTGACTAACTCGCTAATGATGCACCTGAGTTCTAAAGATGAAACTTGGAAAAATACATGTATAAGATTTACACTTAGTAAATATGCATTCGAGTGTATTTCTCCAAAAACACAGGGAACTTGAGCATCTCCCTCGCACATCATAATGATTTGTTCCCTTTGATAAATCAACTCACATACACAGAGAAATTAAACAATAAACAACCAGTAGGTCATACTTCTTGAATTAATGAAAGGAACACAACAATTCATGCTTACACAACATTTACAGAAATTCAACCATTCTTTAGACATGCTTGCCAGAAATATAATGTCCATTGACACACAGGAAATTACATTCCTCATTAACAGTATAAGCATGTAACCAATATAGTGACCAATACAAAATATCCAAATATAAGAAGGATGAGCAAATACTTATCTTATACAGCCAAATAAACAAGCAACTGAGATCAAGATTTTGACTCTCCACCCAACAATAGACAAGTTGCATCTAAGTTTTTCTTACAGTCGTCACCCTCGACCCAAATTCTAGTGCTTGAGGTGGAATGCTTTCAGAGAAATAACAGAATCTCTAGCTGAAACAAGGTGTCCAAAGCCACACTTCCTTCACCCACCAACTATTCAAACAGTTAATGAACCATTGAACTGTCACTTGTACACAACCAATGCCAATGACACATTTTAACCAATATCACAACTGAAACAGGGCATCCCAAGGCTACACTACCTTTTCCCACTAGTTATTTAAGCAAATTACCGCATCACAACATCATAGCAGAGATCTTAGCACAAAGAGTGTGACTTGACTTCAGGAGAAGAGTTCCCACCTAAAACGGAAGGTTCACCAACTGGCTAAGCTACTAAGGAGTACAGGGGCATCCTTTCATTGGTGGTTCACTAGTGGAGCAAGCACTAGTGTTATTTAGCCTCCAAGGAAACACATGGTGGTTTGCTAGCCCCACAAGCACCAAAATTCCCTCTTCTCCCACCAGGTAGATTCGTCGATCCAACAAGCCTCCCAGTGGGGTCATCAACCTTCAGGTAAGCCACTACTCTTTGTATTGCTTTTACCCAGCAAGCCTCTGTTTGGGTTCTTCAACTTGTATTAATCTCTCCAGAGCTTAACAACAACGAATTTTGGTCACTGCATTTTTTGCGTTCTCACCTCCACCCTTGGAGGATTTTTTTTTCTTACATAGTATTCTCTTTGTGTGCCTCCTTTCATTACCTCTACACATGAGAGAAAGCTTGTTTTCTCTGCATATGTCTATGCGCGTTGTGAGAGTGAGTATGTTTGAGTGAATTAAGGTCCTCTTTTCCAAAAACACTAACTGCTTCTCTCTCTCCATGATTGCACGACAGTCAACCTCCCAGGACAATGTAGCCCATGTTGCCTTTAAGTTTTTGTGATCTTCTTGCTTTTTTGTTGGAGCTAAAAGACACCTAGACTTGTCTCTGCTTCTTTTTGTTAGTTTATGGCACAACTGACCGATTTAACCATTCAGCCAACCAAGACTAATATTTAAAACCATAATTCCCTAAAACAATATCCTTCCTTAAGCAATGAAATTTGTGTCCCTCTCTTAGCTATTTAATACTTACAATTATTTACTAAGAGAAATATTAACCAGGGGATATCACAGTCTCATCACCAAAGAGAAAATTATTAACAAAGGATGTCACACAAGGCCAGTGAACAACAAGGTTATAACTCATTACAACAATATAATGATTATAAGCTTGATATACAACTTGTGGAGAGAATAAAAATCATTCCTTCCAACCACCCTAAATAAATTCAATTAACATTTATTTAATCATTCCTTCCCATTAATAAAGATAAACTTGATTGACTTTCTTCTCCTCTTATTACACCTTTTCACTTTTTATTTTATTATAATTTTGATGATGAATAAAATGTTATTTTAAAAACATAAATTCAATTTTTTTATTACAAAATCATAAATAATATTTGAAAAAAGAATTACGCGTTGTTTAACAAAATCAAACTGAGAATTAAAACCTTCCTTCCATTCAATTCAACTCACAACACCATTAAATCAATTGTACAGACTAAGTATTTAGAAAAATAAGTGAGATAGTTGTATTGTGTCAGCAAGGGCTAATGAGCCTGCCATAGGGCATTAAATGCCCGCTTCGCTGCAAGTTCGATAGCCCAATAACACACATGCGCCCGGTGACTAGATAAATAAAAAATAAGCGCGTGCGTGTTATCGGGCTATCGAGCTTGCAGCTAAGCGGGCATTTAATGCCCTATAACAGGCTCGTTAGCTCTTACTGTATTGTGTCTAGTCCCAGTGACGTGTAAATAAATAATTAGATCTATAAAAGACATTAATTAACATCTTCTCAAAAGTATAATTATATCGTCTTTTACTTAGATTTTCTATGCATAAATTTTATTAGTCACTATATGGTTGCAAAATTGAAAAACAAAAAAATTAAGCATAATCGTGTGTAATAGTTATTGTGATTTATGTTTATTATATATATTTTTGAATTTAAATTTATTCTTTTCAAAAGCATTCTATAATGGAGTATAAGAAAGATGTTATAGTGATGTGAGATAGGGTAAGAAAATGTGAAATCTAATAAGAATTTAATTAAATAATAAAAATAATAAGTTAATTTTATTTAATTTGTTATTGTAAAATTATTTTTATTCACAAAATTATAAAATAGTTTTTAATATTTGTATTATATTAAAATAAATTTAAATAGTTTATGGGTTTTGGATAAATGGTAATTGGGTATGTTGTTAAAGCGCTTTTAGATGTTAAGTCATTGGTTCAATTTCATGTTTTATTTGGGGGTTATTCTTGGACATGACCATGGTGTAACCTCACGATTATTGAACTTACAAAAAAATGATAGTTCATATTCGTAACCATGATATATTAGAACTTTATATTTATATATATTATATATATATATATATATAATATATATATATATTATATATATATATATATATATATATATATATATATATATATATATATATATATATTTCCTCGATAGGGGTGAGAGACGATAATCAGACACTAATGGGCAAGGATGCATTATGAGCAAGGACAGTGGGTGGTTGATTGACAGTGCTCACACATTTTCCTCCAGGAACAAGGTCGCAACACACATGATAACCATTAATTGGGAGAGTAGAAATCGAGGAGACATCACTTCACTTAGTTTTTATGCAATAGTCTAAGCTTGGTCTGGAGGTATTGTCGCAGATTCCTCTACAATCTCTAGGATGCTTACGAAGGTAACTCAATAAGGTCGCCAACCCGGGGTAGACAATTTCACCCTCCTTCCAGTGAACAAAGACTATGGTTCTACAGGTTTGGACCCACCGTGCCTTTGTCAAGACCCTATGTTTGGTCATCCCCCTGAGATAGAGCTATGGATTTTGATTTTGGGTTATTCTATCTCCTGTGTGGTTAACAAAGATGTAGAATGTTGTGCCCATCCTCTGGCAGGGATAGTGCAACAAGGGGAATTCATGGGCGGAATTGGGGCAATGGACAAAGGCTTTGAAGAAGCCAGGAGCAGCCACGACCAACTAGGGGATGCAGACGCAGAACCACATCAGGCCTAATTCATGAAGTTTCTCAGGCCTACTAGGCCAATACTGAACCTCAAATTTTTCAATTAAGTTCTAAGAGGGAATTTGACTTGAATCAGCAGGAAGAAAGAACAAATTTGGATATGGAGGAGTGGAGGGAGCTTGTGCTGGACCCTGGACATTCCAGAGGTTGGTCCTCTCAATTCAAACAGATTGTTTATCTTTATTGGTTGAAGAAGAACATCATGGCCAAAGCCCTGTTGACATCTTCTGCTAGCCATTCCAAGACTGATACAGAATTCGAGGAAATTCACAAGGAATTTCAACTCATTCAATTTCAGATTCAACAACAAAATGTCTACCTCAGTCGCATAGAGAAGCACATTCCCTACCTCTCACAGACTGAATTGTCGGGGTCCAGTGCAAAATATCCAACGCCCATGGACTTGTCTGACGAGTAGTAGCATGACTTGCATAGTTTGGTTTTAAATTTTTGCTATGTATAAATGAAGGATTTGCAGACTTTCATGTTTTGTCTCAAGTATCTTATTAGTAGGAGAATTAAGGATAATCAAACCTATATATCTATGATAGATAGTCTCAAACTCTTTTATTTTTAGATGACTTATAATGTGGTAAGGTGACCAATAAACCTGGTTTCCCAATGGGCAAGTTGAGACCACTTGACCAAATGGATATGGATGTAAAACCTGCCTATTTTTGTTGAAAATGAATGGAAAGGATCTTCCAATCTATATATATATATATATATATATATATATATATATATATATAATATATATATATATATATATATATTATATATATATATATATAATAACCAATTTATCATGTAAATTAAATTAAAATAAGGATGATTCATATGAGTAATCGTGATATTTCATAACTTCGTATATAATTTAGTTAGTGAACACATAAAAACTTAGTACTTAACATAATCTATTATATATATATATATATATATATATATATATATTATAAAATCTTGAGTGGGATTAATGGTTAAAAGTATGTGCTTCTTGGTAAGAGGGCATAAGTTCAAATTAAGAGACGGCAGTCAAATTATTTCGTGGAGGTCAGACACCAACTCCAAATTTACCAAGTGCCAAGAGGAATCAAATTTCTTGATGTGTAAACTTGTCCTCAAGTTTTGCACTCTAAAAGAGATTTTCATATTAAGAGATTTGATCCCTTGCAATATGTTAGTTTACATAATTTTATTTATTAATATATACTTGTATTTTTTTAAAGTCGAGTGCTAAAGTAAACATAAATAAAAATTAACTCATTCTCAATTTTCTTGTTTATATATGTATAATTATATTTTCATCACCTAGGTTTTGAGGTGACTTCATCCATTGCGGATTCAATGGGAACCTCTTAATATGATGATCCTTTGTCCTTTTCTAATTATTTCTATTCTATCAATGGATGAAAATTCAAGTGTGGGTATTATTCATTCCATTTTAAAGATGGGAAGTGATCCATGGAGTTCAGTTTAGTATGCAAGTCTACTAATTTAGTGGCAATTTCAGGGTCAATCTTGGTTATTTCCTATGAATGTCTTGTTGCCCTGCATGGGCATAGTAATTTCGGGGAAAATTTTCCTTGTGAGTTAGTTTTGTTTCAAGTGTCCCTTCATAAGGGAGAGTCCTCTCTCTCATTCCATGGGCTTCTAGTTTTCTTTGGTGGTTTTTATTCTACTTAGTCCCTACTTGTTCACATTTGTTGTTGGAATTTTCCTATTATACAGAGTAAGATGCAATTCTCAACATTGTATATAGAAACATCATGACTGTATCTCTTTGGATAGCATTTGTTCTCCAGTGGTTTTTTTAATGTTTATCCCTTTCCTATTTGCGCCTATTATTGGGCCTATCTTATTGTGTGGAATAAGAATTTTTTGGCTACCCTGCATTGGGACAAATCCAAGAAGCTTCTTTGGGGGTAACCTCTATACTCGCTTTGTCTCTCATAGTCTGGATTGTAGAATTATTGCCCTAAGAGAGAAAGAGAAAGATTGTTAGCCTTATTGGCAGGAGGAATTATTCCAACTTCAATAGGATCTCCTTGCAATTGCAAATCCAACGTAATAAAATAGTTTCAACTCTAATTGTGGAAATATAGTTGTTAATGGAGCACAAAGTCCAGATGCACAACACTAAGGATAAGTTAGATTCTTTCCATTAACAATTGATTGACCTTCAAGCCTCTCTAGGCTAATTTCAAATTGCCTCCTCCTTTGAGGTATATGTCACTCTTGTCTACTTTAGTCTTCCAGACTTAAAAATGTAATGGTGTCTCCTATCGTTGAAACGATCTTGGATAAGGAGGATCTCTCCACTTTTAAAGTCTAGCTAGAATGAAGTATGAGTGTGTAAAAATTTAGGTCATTTTCTAGAGATTATATCAATATGTATCTATGCTAGTGTTTTTCATCAGTTTAATAGTAAATAGAGGTAGAATTTTTTTAGCTTTTGGGGAGTATTCTCTTGAAGATATCAAAAGCATAAACTTCCATTTTTGCAACTTTTTTTGTATGACCATGTCCCCAAACATTCATTTTTAATGCAAAAGCTCCTCTCTCTCTCTCTCTCGATATATATATATATATATATATATATAATTTATTTGTGAATGCATAATTTTAATTTGGTTCCTAAGTTTATCATAAGTAATATAAAAATACAATATTTTTTTTCCACTAGAAGAAAACACACACACACTTTTCATTAACTTATGAAGACTTACATTTTGTTGATGTTTGATTATGCATGTTGTGTATATGTTTAAGAATATAAAAGTAAAAAATATGGCTTGAGAAAAGCCCTTAAGTTACAAAAACTCACTATGGCATAGCGCCCTAAATCTATATATCAGTTAAAAACATAGCAAATTATCAAGTTGTTGTGAACATCGAAAAACATATATCAAATAGCATGTATTAGAGGAGACTTTGTCTATCTATTATTGAGCATTGTGGAAGCCATCTATAAATGATCAGTGATAGAAATCTTGTGTGTTATCTCCTATCCATTCGACGATTTTCCAAATGCCATGAGTTTGTTTAGTGCCAACCTTAGATAAGGTAGCAACAATTGTGTTTCGCTCCCTATAAATGTGGTTGCAAGAGATCTTATCAAAATATTGTTTCAATAGGAGAATCTCCTTAAGAATAGGTATCAAGGTGTGACAATGACATATTTTAACCAATTGACAACATTCATAGAATCTCCAAAGATATGAAGAGAGTGAACTTGTTTTTCAATTGCAAAACATAGTAACGATTTTAATGATAACAATTCAGCATAGTAATTCGAACCCATGCCCAAGCCCATTTGTAGCTTTAAATAATGATGCTCTTGTAAATAGAGAACAACTCCTCCCCCACAAACATTGTTTTCAAGAGAGCCTCCATCAAAATAAGCACATGGGTAGGATTAATTACTAACTTCAATTAATATAATTCGTTGAGTATGAACAAAGTTTGAGGAAGGAATAAGGGAGTATATTGTGAGAACCTGAGAAACCATCGTGTCAAGGGAAGAGAGGTTATCTTGGAAAATACCTCTATTCCTAGCTAGCTAAACTCCCCAACAGATGAGAGGGGGTATGTTCCTAAGTTTCTTAACATTTGATCGATCCCACCAAGATTTCTAAGATTTGTTGAAGGATTCCCCATACCAATCCATACCACCATTAATACTTTCCATTCAAACAACCCATAAACTTTGAGTAAAAGGGTAGTTCAACAATAGATGATTCATTGATTCCTCATCATTTTTTCATAGAACACACCAGCAAGTCCCTTCCTTCCTTCGCTTTTGCAAATTATCCCAGGCACAAAATTTGTTTTTTGACATACACCATAGAAAAACATGAGATTTTGTAGGAAATTTCAACTTCCAAATCTTCCTCCACCACCATATAGCCTCCTCGTGCCTACGATCATTTGTCAAAAATAAATAACCAAATTTAGGGGTGTATTCTCCAAACGAGTAGTGTACCCAACACAGTGAATCTTCCTTGTCTCTAATTATGACATGAGACATATTCAAAGCCGAAGTATATTATTCCCAATAAACAACATGTACATCTAGAATATTGAGTTTATGGGCGTCAGCCTAGCCATGAGCCCAAATGGATGTGCATGCATTATCAGTTATCTAGATGAGAGTAAAACACCCATTCTCATTAAGGAAAGTATCCAAGTCATGAGGTAGACAGAAATTTTCGAGACAACCAATCCAATACAATATTATTATATTAAAAATTTACTATATATTTTTTTGATATTATTAAAAATATTAGTGCGTCGAGAGGAAGATTCTACAACCTAGTATGAGGGTGATGTGTAATTTCATTTGTGCTCAATGTGCAGTTGACATGTGTCTCTCTTAAAATAAAAATAAAATATTCTTTGAAAAAAAAGCAATGTTGGTTATATTAAAAATACAAAAATGAATATGCATGTTTATTTAGTTTTAATCAAAAACATTATAAAATATCATTAATCTCAACATCACTATAGTCGCTCAATTTCTGTTGATATTATAGCCCAATGTGGTAAAAATATTCCACTCGCTATGAATTGATACACTAAATCACAAATTAAAATATTTCGACATCCACATGACGTAATATAATTTCATACCAACTTTAAAAAGAGATAAGGTAATTATAAGAAAAAAAATGAGAATAAGATGTTTAAACCTTATACTTTTCAAAAATATTTCAACATGGGATTTAAATAAACTATTTGAAAATCGATGTTAACTAAGTTATGTTGATATCAACTTCATATATATCTATATATAGAAAGAAATGTTAAAAGAAAATATTTTAATGTTGTATATAATAAAATATTTAATGCCCAAACTTAGGAACCCTAGAATATAAGAGTGGGAATACAAGCATTGTGATGGTTTGGTGTGACGGTGACTAGGGTTCGACCCTAACTGACCTTTCTCATCGAGATTGTTGGTGTTCTTAATGCTTGATCTCAGCCTAAGATCCCTTTCTTCATTGCTTTCAGTCGATATGCTTCAGAATGGGGAAAAGATCCCTCTGTCACTCTGATGTACCATCGTCTTTAGTGTCTGGAAGAATGTTGTTGCTTTCGTTTAAATCCTTGCATCAGAATCTCTTCCCTTGGCTACTATTTCTGTGAATGACGAGTGAAGTTCTTTTGCCCCAAGGGTTTCTATTTCATTGTCATATTTGAATGCATTTGGCTTCAATGGAGTTATTCCTTCTTCCTCGGTTTTGGGCTCCTCCCATGCACCTCCGAAGACTTCTCGAGATGTTTTTAAAGTAGAAGATAGCATACCCCCTCCAGTTTTTAAAATGATCCCCATTAGTGAGGCTCCTACAGTGGAAGTATCTATGGGAGAAGAAGCTCTTAGTGAAGCTGAGCTTTTCTATGAAGCTGGATTAATTTGTAGGTTTATTGGGCTTTGGACAATGCTCATTGATCTTCACTCTTAGATTAAGGAGCATTGGAAGCCCCTCATATACGTTGAGCTAAACATTTACCCTTTAGCTAGAGGATTTTTTTATCATTATTTCTAATAAACTTGGTGATCGAGAACAGATTCTAAATGTCGTTCCATCGTTTTGGGGTTGTGCCAGTCTCTCTCTACAACCTTGGTTCCCTTCTGTCGACCTTCTCTAGGCTTCCATCATAGGTAATTCTCCCTAACCTTCCTCTGCATTTGTGGAACCTTGCTTCTTTAACTTCTATTAGTAACACCTTAGGCAGGTTTCATTGTTGTAGCAAAGATATTAGACTTTATCTCAAACCCACTTATGCTCATATATCTGTGGATATGGATTTCAATAATGGCTTCCCTGATGAGATTAAACTCATTGGTCCATATTTCATTTGGGTTCAACCCTTGGACTATGAAAATGTTTCCTTTCGTTGTAGCTATGCAACTGGTCATTCCCTCAAGTCTTGTCCAAATGTGGGAAAATTGAAGGCAAAATCCTCCTCCAAGAAGCAAAAATGGTGGACGGGTGCAACCTTTGATCACTATTCAATCTCTTCGGAGGCCCCTTCTTCTACTTCACGTGTCACGTGCATCACTCCAAATGGTTTAAAAAAATTAAAATTATTGGATGGAAAATCCTAGGCCTCAAATGTCTCACTTGAATCTCCTGCAAAGGTCCCTAACTCATAGAAGGATATGGATAATGTGAATCCCACAAATGTTTCGACTTCCTCTCGTGTGAGCTCTTCAAATACCCCATCCTAAGTGTGTGATCCGGTCACTCTAGACAAAGGTATAAAAGTTGTAGAATCATCTTGTGTTCGCACTCCCTCCTGATAACAAAGGGAAAGTTATATCGTGGGTAGATCAAACCTATGTAGTTCTTCCCCTTCTGTATTGGAGGGTGGATCCCAACGACCAATTCCCATCAAACATGAATAATCATGGTGAAGCAGTTGGAAATGGGCTTGGACCCAAGTCAAAAGAAAGTTGAAAAACTCTCCAAGAAAGGTGAAAATTCAGTAAAAAAAACTAAATTAAGAAATGTTTTGCAAATTTACAAGGATTCTAGGCTCTGCAAGATTTTGGGTCGTTCCTGCGTGTTCCAGCCTGAAGCCTAAAGGATTTTTGGAACATTTGTACTCAAGCTTTGTATATTTTCTCTTTTATTAATACAATCTCTTATCCATATATATATATATATAATTATATATATATATATAATATATATATATTATATATAATATAATATATATAGATATATATATTCCAAAGAAAAAGGTAATTGGAAGTTAAGAAATAAATAAAAAATAGAAGTACTTCCTAATAAAAATAATAAGAGGGGAGTGTGTAATTTATTCAATTTTTAATCTAAAATCAATACGTGACATTTAAAAATATTGATAATAATAAAAAAAAATCAATGTGGGTTATCAATAAAGTATTTTAATATGTAGGATTAAGTAATATTCACTTATACTTAAAAATATATTGATAACAAAAAAATCATTTTAATATGGACAATCTAGTCAAGACATAAAATGTATCAATACACATGTTATGTATATATCATATAGGGCAATTAAAAAAATAAGTTTTTATGGTTAAAATGTTTGAAGTAGTCTCATTAGTTTACATTTTGGCCATTTTTTTAAGTATATATATATATATTATATATTTTCTCGATTTTCATTGAAATCCAACAAAGATTACTTAAAAGTTTAAGTTATGTACTATATATTAACATTCAAAACACAATTTTAAACAAATGAAAAATATATATATAATATATATATATATATATAGCGAGAGAGAGAGAGAGAGAGAGATTCATCAAGGGATGAGAGAGCTGCAATTGTTTTTAAAAGTTTTGAAATTTAAAAGAGGTTTGCAAATGAAGAGAATTGATCCTAGAGCTTAAGATGGATCTATCTATACTGGTTATATTTAAATTTAAACAGATCTCATGTTATAAAAAATTAGAGGATAAAAAAATGAAAATAGTGCAACAAGGTGGACAACCTAAATTTGAAAGATCAAAAGTATTTATTTGTTTATATTAGTACAAAGAAGAAAATTAACATTATTAAAAAATAATAAATTCTTACCAATAGCATAGCGAAACTAGGAGTTGGACAATTCCCAAAACATAATAGGACAAAAAGATCTTCCATCTTTGTTACTATAAGAAGGTTGAAGTTGAAAAACATTTTCTCTTAGATTTCCTTAAGTATACCCAAATTAAAAAATAAATAAATAAAATAAAATAAAATAAAAAATATCGCAACGACAATCTTCTTAACCTTCTAATTCATCAACATTGTAGTGATTTTATAACACTTTCTAAATACATTTTAAGCATGTAAAAACAATTTATAGGATTACCTTTCTTAAGGTTCATAAATAAATTTGATTTCAATGAATGTTAATCATCATCATATTTTTATATGTAAACTCATAATTGTATTTATTTATATTTTTGAAACTACCTTTGCAGCACCCTCCTCCCACATCTACCCAAGCAATTGGCCAGCTGGGGTAAACATGCGATGAGAGGCCACTATGATATGATTCGACCTCCTAAGTCACATTAAGGAAGTGGAACCAACAGAAACACACCATACATACATTCAACATCAGCTACAAGACCCTCATGAACCAATCCAATACTTTAAACAACCTACCCTCGGGTCCCACTAAACTTTTAGACAACCTAAGCCTTAGTCGCTCTCATGTTATAGGCATGACAATGTCCGGAAACCCAAATTCGCTCTCACAGGCTTGCCTGCCAACGTACAAAGACTAAATTCGTCAATGTTATGCCAGCCTCCCCTGGATTTGAGCCACTTTTTCAGGTCTAGAGCCCAAGTCACTGCCTAGAATTGAACCATCTCTTTAGAACAATAAAATAACGTGGAAATAATAGTACTAAAGCAAATGCTTGAACGAAACTCTGACTAGACCCCTACAAGCCATGATAAGCATTTCGTTAAACATATCACGAATATGTAATCTATAGGTGTAAACAACAGTTCTGAGCATAGGGGTCTCATACTTAGCAAAGAATCGCTAAGAACCATTGATGCCTCAATACATCAATTGCCATTCCATCCATTAGGTCATAGATACATTGATCATTCAATTACAAGTAAAAACATGGTGAAAGTCATACATAGCTGGTGTCATAAGACAAATACATAGCCAACATAATAGCAATAGAAATACTCATGAAAGTATAGCCATATAGACCACATATAATCCATCAAAATTCTCATAGAAATACAAGGAGAAATAACTTTCATTAATGATGCAAAATCCAAACCCGAGATGGTACTTCAATGTTCCACTTGACCATAGAATGGTTGAGTCAAATCTCTCTCCAGTCATTCACCCTCATGCCACATCCCAAGCATGAATGTGGGATCTCATAGAACACATCAATCAAAATTCATCCAGGTCTTCCAGAGGCCATCCACCTCAACCCATCAAATAGTGATTCCACCACCTGGTTGGACATCACCAAAACCATCATCAATTTGATCTCCATCCAAGCCTTCTAGATATTTCAAAGCATTTGTCCAACCAAGGTTTCCTGGACTAGTAACTCAACCAATATCTTATGCAAGGCTTCAAGAGTGTTTGTCCAACCAAGGCTTCCAGGACTATTAACTAAACCCACCAAGGGCTTCCAGAGCATTTGTCCAACCAAGGATTCCAATACTAGTAACTCAACCCAAGATGTTACAGGGCTTCCAAAGCATTTGTCCAACTAGGGCTTCTAGTACTAGTAACTCAACCCAAGCTAAGCAAACATGAGAAACAACCAAAAACAAACAATGAAACTAAACCACAATCACCATGGCTATCCAGGAAATGGAAATATTAGATGATCCACTATCAGTCCTGGCCATCCTCCATGCCAATGATAGATCACAACCAAAAATCCACATGCATATGACATGAATGCCAAAACTAGTGAAGGAAACATACACGCAACTCAGTACCTGCAAGAAAATCTGACATAGCTCCAGAATCCAAGTATGCCACACCCTCCAAGAATGCTCCAAGAAAACTCTAAATCTCCTAGAGTATGAGAGAGAGAGAGAGAATAATGAGAGAGCCCCAAAACTGAACTGACAAAAGGTTACCAACTGATCCTTAGAAGCATTTTTATGAATGAGGCCTCTATTTTCTTCATTTTCCATTATTTTCCTTCAATTTCCTCCTCACATGCAACCTGTGACCGTTAACCTCCCTTTTCTCCTAATTTTCATTATTTTCATAAATAAATGTGCCACAAATGCCATTTTGCCTTTCCAAAGCCTTAGCCATTGCCTTTTCCAATTTCCTTAGCCATAACAATCACAAGTGATCCCCATCACTAGGATTTTGCCCAACATTCAACTTGGAATAAATGTCCCATCATCCATGGTTATTATTTTGCATTTATTTACTTTTATTACATGGAATTTTCACCAGGAATGTTACAAAACCCTCCCCCTTGGGGGAACACCATCCTCGCTGTTCAACAACACCTATAACAACAAAAATGTTGTAAGCACAATATAATGTGAATGGATCTTTATGACTTAACTCGATGTAGTATTTACAATGATCAACTTGTTGAGAAGCGACCAACATGAAAACATAACATCATAATGACATGACACCCATACCGCTTATTGGAGCTTTATAACATATCTCATGGAGGTATTTATATCCATATACATATGTACATATACCAAACATCACCAAAACATATATCAAAACATATACCAAAGCATATACCAAAATCACACCAAAACACCAAGCCAAAATTGCTTTGCCTCAACCGTAAAACAAGGAAGGATACATAGCCCACATCTAATCCACCATCTCCCATGCAGCTTCATCAGGCCCAAAGTGCTTCCACTACACCTTAACCTGCTCAATTGCTCAGTTCCGGAGAATGAGCACCTTTTTCTGCAATATACACTGAGGCTTCGGTTGGAATTCTCCATTTGGTTCCACCTGCAATACGGACCAATCAATCACATGATCAACATATTTAACATACTTCTTAAGTAATGCACATGGAAAAGATCATGGACTTTCACTATCGAAGGCAGTGCAAGTCGATAGGCTACTGGCCCAATCCTCTTAATGATATTGAAGGGTCCATAAAACCATGGTGCTAGCTTGGCACATGATCCAATCCACAAGGATCTCTTCTTCAGTTTGATGTGCAAGTACACATGTTCCCCAACCTGGAACTCCTTGAATAACTTATTTCGACCTGCATAGCTCTTTTGCCTATCCTATGCTGCCTTTAGATTTTTCTTGATTACCTACATTTCCTATTCCATGCCTACCAACATATCTGGTCCAATCAATACTTTGTTAATCGGATCACTCCAACTGATAAGAGTATTCCAACTCTACCCATACAACGCCTCAAACAAACTCATCCTGAAAGATTCCTAATACCCATTGTTGTACACGAACTCTACCAGTGGAAGATATTCTTCCCATTTTCATTGTTGATGCTTCACATACATCCTCAATATCCTGTTGACCCTCTTTGTCTCTCCATCTTTCTGCGGATGATAAGTTGTACTGAAGGCCAACTCTATGCCCAAACCTACAAATAACTCCTTCCAAAACTTGGAAGTGAACTTTGCATCCATGTCTAACACAATATTCTTTGGAACAACATGCAATCTAACCAAATCTTAGATGAATACCTATGCTACATCATTAGCTGAAAATGTAGACTTTATCAGGATGAGATGTGCAACCTTTGTCAACCTATGCACAATGAACATGATGGAATCATGTTGTCTCACTGTCCTCGGTAACCTAGTGATGAAGTCCATGGAAATGACCTCTCATTTCCACTCTGGAATCACAATCGGCTGTAGCAGTGCACCTGGATGTTTACACTCTGCCTTCACACGCTGACAGTCAAAACATCTAGCCACAAACTATGCTACATCCTTCTTCAAATTCAACCAATAGTAAAATATCTTCATTGTTTTGAATGTCTTTTGATAACCTGGGTGTCCTGAATAATTTTTCACATGAACTCTCTCAATATCATCTTCTTGAGATCCTTGTTATCCAAAACATATATCCTATCTCTGAATTGGACCAATCCATATGACGTAAGACAATAATCCATATCCTGTGCACCTGCACCACTACATGTACATGTACATGTACCATAATCTGTACCTGTACATGTACTATCACCTATATATGTACCTATATTATAACATGTACCTATACCATCACATGTACCTATGCTCTGTTGCAACCTGTGCACAATGTCGATATATATAACATCCTGTTGACCTAACCCCAAGATCCTATCATCTAGATATGTCCCATAGGAGCTCATAGATGCTAAGTGATTGACCTGTACCCGCCTGCTAAGAGCATCTACCACTATGTTCTATTTCCCTTTGATATATTGGATCTTGAAATCAAACTCATTGATCGTAGCCAACCACTAAGCCTGTCTGCCATTTAGATCCAGTTGATCAAATAGATATCGCAAACCACTGTGATCACTCATCAATGTAAATCTCATGCCCAGAAGATAGTGTCTCCACATTTTCAACGCATGTATAATCGATGCTAGCTCAAGATCATGTGTGGGATAGTTTTGCTCGTGCTCATTCAGTTTCCGTGACTCATAGCATACCACATGTCCATCTTGCATAAGGACTCCACCAAGTCCTCTCTTGCAAGAATCTGTGCATACTACAAACTCTTTGTCTGGATCTACAATCTTTAACATTGGTGCATGTGTCAACAACTGCTTGAGTTGCTCAAAACTAGCCTCACACCCCTTTATCCATTTGAAATTCTTACCTTTCCTCTACAATGATGTGATAGGATAAGCGATCTGTGAGAGTTTCCTGATGAACCTCCTATAGTAGCCTACCAAACCCATGAAATATCTCACCTCATCCACATTCTTAGGAGCTACCCACTCTATGATGGACCTTATTTTTTCTGGATCTACTGCAATGACTTCCCTAGAGACAACATGCCCCAAGTAGTGTACCTCAGTCTGAAAGAAACTACACTTGTTGAGCTTAGCATACAATGATGCTCTCTCAACAACCTCAACACTGCTGCTAAATGTTCAGCGTGCTCTTCCTCATTTTTAGAATATAATAGTATATCATCAATGAACACAATAAGAAACTTATCCAAATATGGATGCAACACACTATTCATCAAGTACATAAACGTAGTCAGAGCATTAGTTAAGCCAAATGGAACTATTACAAACTCATAATGCCCATACCTGGTCCTAAATGCGGTCTTGTAAATGTCCTCATCTTTGATGGGTACCTAATGTTATCTAGATCTCAAGCCGATCTTAGAGAACATTGTTTCTCCCTTCAGCTTATCAAGCAAGTCATCAATCCTCGACAACAAATACCTATTCTTGATGGTCACTTTAGTCAATTTCTTGTAGTCAATGCGTAATCTGCGAGAACCATATTTCTTCTTCACAAACAATACCGGTGTGCCGCATGGTGATATACTCGGCCTAATGTATCCCTTGTCCAACATTTCCTTCAGCTGCAAATTTAACTCAACCAACTCAGGCGTACTCATCTTGTAAAGTGATTTTGATGTTGGAGTTTCCCCTGGCACTAACTCAATAGAAAAGTCTACCCCCCTGTGAGGTGGCAACTCTGAAATTTCCTCAAGAAATACATCCTTGAACTGCTGTAAAACTGGGCACCTGCTCAAAACATCTATATTCTCAACTTCCTTACCCTTATCACTAGAAATGAGCACTACAAACAACTTACACCCTTTCCTGTGACTACACTTTGCTTGCATAGATGTCACCATCCTAACTGATGTAGCTTTCTTCTTACCCTTTAAGACTCTTGGTTCTCCATTGTTATCAACACACTCGATGGATTTTTCATGAAAGTCTACCTTGGTTCTATGCAGATACAACCAATCCATGCCCAACAACATATGGTATGAACCCAACGGTAATACATTCAAATCTGTTGCGGTAGGCATACCATTTAAATCAAATGCACAAGCTCTTCCCCAGTGATAAACTCGCTTCTTCATACCTATAGTCAACTGCACTAGCCAAGGCTCTGCATGCAATTCCTTACTCAAACCACACTTATCCACCAAGTCGAGACTAACATAGCTATAATTAGATCTAGATTCAATCAAAATAGAAATAACTTTATCATAAATCTTACTGTCCATCTCAATGATAGATGCCTGATGATTTCCCTATTTGTTATCCAATGTTGCATAGATACGTGGAATACTCTGACCAACATCCCCAACAATATGTGCCTCCTCTACACTATACATATGAGGTCTACCACCCTGATTCTATGGACAATCTCTCCTGCGATAGTCATTGCCACAAATACAACACTCTATGGGCTTCCAACCTATCTCCTTGTTCTATTCTCCTAATCGGAATCCTTGTCCTCTATCTAATGTATTAAACTTCTTAGATGGTGCAGAATTATCCTTGTTAGTTGTATCCTATGGTCTTACTCGCTTCTTGTCCCATTTTCATTTGTTCTTTGCATTACCTCTCCAGTCTGGTTTAGTCTTAGTTCTGCACTTTGATTGTTCATAGCAATGATTCAGCTTTCGGATGGCCTCCTCCAATGATCTAGGTTCATCGAACTTGATCCTATCTTTGAATGCAACCGGTAATCCACCAACAAATCTTTGAATATTATCCTTCTCCTCCTTGAGGTAAGGCACATACCTTAGCAACTACAATAATCTACTAGTGTATTCATCATTTGTCATCAAACCCATCTTTAGCTCATAGAATTCCTTTGCTCTTTCATCAAAATATCTCTCTGATCATTACTTCTTCTTAAATAACTGCTCAAACTCACTCCAAGTCAAGTCTTCCTCATTTATACCTCTAATATTCTTCACATCTTCCCACCAAATGTCTTCTTTTCCTTTGGGACTGAATGTAGCCACTCAAGCTTTCATATTCTCTGAATAGTCATGTAATATGAAGAACTTCTTCATGCCTAGAAACCATGCCTCTGCATATTGTGATCTATTTACTTCTCCATCAAAAGTAGGTGGCTTTGCTTTCTTAAAATCTTCTGGAAAATACCCCTTATCACTCCTCCTGTAAGGATGATACTAATGATTATCATAGTGCTTATCTGAATCAGAACTAGAATCATACATATGTTTATTCCCTCTTCCATTCAGAGTTTCCAACAATATTCCATCTCTGATTGTGTCATCTATATCCAAGGAAAATTTTAAGGATGGAAAGATATCTTGAAGTTTAAAAACATTGGTGAATCTCACTAGTCCCTAATATGCAAACTATTAAGTGTTTACTGATGTATTTGTAAAATTATTAAAATTTATAATGATTCTATATATATCCTCTATATAATGTTGTGATTTTTAAGGTAATATAATTTTATATTGTAAAATTTGGGCGAATCACTTTTATAAAAAATGGAAATTGGCGAATATTTTTTTTGGAAAAATCGTGGAAACTTAGCCCACCTACGAATATTATCCCCTAAAATTTTCCATGTCTCTATTTGAACTATTACCACCATGAAATCTATTACCATATGCCCCATTATTTCTATCCTCCTGCTCATGACTGATCTAAAGCGGTCTATGTCACTACAATTCTGACAAGCTCTGGAGTATGGCTGCATTTACCTCTGCTAACTTTTCTTGTGTCTCTATGATTATGTCATTATCTACCTTACAATCCTTATTTCTTCCTTTAAACTTCTCAGTGTCACTACCAAGTCGGAAGAGTTCCCAACACCATATTGCTCTTCTTATTCATAGGGATAGTCTTTGTAGTCAACCATCTTGCTAGCCATTTGATATTTCTTCCTGCAAGGTATATCATGTTAGCTAAATCAAATCATCATAAACCAACATACCTTAGTATATCTCGGGGAGGATACCTTGTCTACAAGATCAATAAATCAGAGATACATGTATAACATAATCATGACATCATATAGAAATAAAAAAACATAAGCATATGACCATGCAACCATCATTCTAGCTACTGTCCAGTCATCAATGCCTGACCTCATCAAAAGCACACACCATGACCCCATGCACAACAAAAACCACTACATTACTCTACACATTATGACATGCAAACATGCACATGCATAAGTGATGCATAATCATCCACACATATGCATAAACATGTATGATCAAGCATGAATGAACGATACTTGAAATCAAACTTGCAAGAATGATACATGCAACCAAGCATACAAGAATGTAACCAAACATGCAAGAATGTAACCAATCATACTACAATGTACATGTAAGCGACATAAATCAACATGTAACTAGTCCTACACTCACGACACTACATTCCACAATAACAACCTCAAGTTTAACATGACGACATCACTACAACCATGAACAACACCATGCAAATGAAACAAGCACATGGAATGCAAGTGTGAGAGACACACATGCATTCATGACCAACACATATCCCATCCAATCCAAAGGGTGAACCATGCTATGATACCACTCTATAACACCCTCCTACCACATCTACCAAAGCAGCCGGCTAGCCAGAGTAAACATGCGATGAGAGGCCACTATGATATGATTCGTCCTCGTAAGTCACATTAAGGAAGTGGAACTAACAGAAATACACCATACAAACATTCAACATCAACTAAAGGACCCTCATGAACTAATCCAATACTTTAGACAACTTTCACTTGGGTCCCACTGAAATTTTGGACAACCTAAGCCTCAGTCGCTCTCATGCTATAGGCATGATAGCGTCTATAAACCCAAAGTCTCTCTCACAGGCTTGCCTACCAATGTCTAGAGACTAAATTTTTCAGTATGCCAGTGTCCCCGAGATTTGAGCCACTTTTTCGGGCTGAGAACCCAGGTCACTGCCCAAAATTGAGCCATCTCTTCATACTAGTAAAATAACATGGAAATAACAATACTAAAGCAAATGCTTGAATGAAACCTTGATTGGGCCCCTACTAGCCATGACAAGCATTTCATCAAACATATCACGAATATGTAATCTACAGGTTTAAATAACATTTTTGAGCATAGATGTCTCATACTTAGCTGAGAATCGCTAAGAACCATTGATGCCTCAATACATCAACTTTCATTCCATCCATTAGGTCATAGATACATTGATCATTCAATTACAAGTAAAAACATGGTGAAAACCATACATAGCTATCGTCATAAAACAGATACATAACTAGCATAATAGCAACAAAAATAATCATGAAAGTACAACCATATAGACCACATATAATCCATCAAAATGCTCATAGAAATACAAGGAGAAATAACCTTTCATTAATCATGCAAAGCCCAAACCCGAGATGGGACTTCCACATTCCACCCGACGTAGAATGGCTGAGCAAAATATATCTTCATCCATTCACCTTGTGTCATATTCAAAGCATGAATGTGGGATCTCATAGAACACATCAATAAAAACTCATCCAGGGCTTCCAGAGGCCGTCCACCTCAACCCATCAAACTGTGATTCCACCACCAAGTCGAACATCACCAAAACCATCATCAGATTGGTCTCCATACAAGCCTTCTGAGGCTTCTAGAGCGTTTTTGCAACTGAGGGTTCCAGGACTAGTAACTCAACCCACACCTTATATAGGGATTCCAGAGAATTTTTCCAACCAGGGCTTCCAGAGCATTTGTCCAACCAAGGCTTCCAGAAATAGTAACTTAACCCAAGTTTTTACAGGGCTTCCAGAGCGTTTGTCCAACCAGGGCTTCCAGGACTAGTAACTCAACCCAAGCTAAGGAAACATGAGAACCAACCAAAAATAAATAATGAAAGTAAACCCACAATCACCATAGCTATCCAGGAAATGGAAAAGCTAGGCAATCCACTGTCAATTCCATCCATCCTCCATGCCAATGACAGATCACAACCAAAAATCCACATGCATATGCCATGCATGCCAAAACTAGTGAAGGAAACATACATGTAAATGGGTACCTACAAGAAAATATGATGTAGTTGTTGATATCGATGCCCTCTTGCACTTTCTTGCTCTTCCTTTGCTTTCCTGCTCCAAGAATCCAAGTATTCCACACCCTCCAAGAGTGCTCCAAGAAAACTCTAAGTCTCTAAGAGTATGAGAGAGAGAGAGAGAAAGAATAATGAGAGACCTCCAAAACTGAATTGAAAAAAGGTTACCAACTGATTCTCATAAGCCTTTTTATGAATGAGGCCTCCATTTTCTTCATTTTCCATTATTTCCCTTCAATTTCCTCCTCACATGCAACCTATGACCTTTCACCTCCCTTTTCTCCTAACTTAGATAATGTGCCACAAATACCATTTTGCCTTTTCAAAGCCTTAGTCATTGCCTTTTCTAATTTCCTTAGCATTAACAATCACAAGTGATCCCCATCACTAGGATTTTGTCCAACATTAAGCTTGGAATAAGTGTCCCATCATCCGTGGTTATTATTTTGCCTTTATTTACTTTCATTACGTGGAATTTTCACCAAGGTTGTTACAACCTCCCCCAAAATTATATAATAATTATAAAAAAAAAATGAGTTAGTCTAACTCTTTGAAGTTTTGGTCCTTTTCTAAACATATTTTGAAATTGTAAGTTTGATTTATATAATCTACACAATCCAAGTGTCCCATAATTTTTCAAATACTTGAATCCATATGTACATTCAAAAACTTATAACAAAAAACTACAATCAAACAAAATATTATATCACTAAATTTCAAAAAAAAAAAACAAAACAAAACATTACATAATTAAATTATACCAAAAAACAAATACTAATATAATGATTTTTTTTAACTTTTTTTTTTTTAAATATAAACCCAAAAAAAATTCATACCTTTCCTAGTAACATAAGACTCTGTGTATTATTCATAAACAAAGTCACACCTTCACATATGCATCATGTATCAACCATAGTTTTTTCTTTTCTAAGCTTGGTGGTACCTTTCTATCAATTTTCGGAAATAAAGCAGGTTACATCCATATGTCTGAGAGTTAAGTGGCCTCAACCTAGCTAGTGGGAAACTAGGTCTGGTTGCCACCTAACTGCAGAATATGCCATCCATAAGCAAAAAATAATAAGCTTGTATAGCCATGCTATATATACCTGAGAGTCTTTATACTTCCTATTCTCTAAATAACTATAAACATAATTGATAATAAGTCTAAAACTATAGATTGAAGCATTCAAACTGGAAAACATGGGTACATTGTCACTAGTCATCATCAGTGAAATCCACCGAAGTGGGGTCCTTCACAGTAGAACCAGGCAGCTCCGAGTGGGGTATGCATGGGACATGATGCTCAATTCAGCTCAGCTAACCACTCTGTTGTTGTAGTTGGAACTAAATTTTTTGCAGTTCTTTGGTGAAATCTGAATGCCCCCGAGGGGCTGCATGCATTTCAAGAGGAAACTGTTCTAGAGATTTCACTAGAATTCTCTTCATCATCCAGAATGGGTACACTATCTACTTTTATTAAGTTTCTCTTCCACGGGTATGGCCTAGATCCAGGGTCGTTAATTTCCACTCATCCATGTACAAATCAAAGTCTTTTGTGGTATGTCGGATTTCTTCTTTCCATTCTACGATAAGCTGCCTAACCGGTTTAGAGCTACTGGCATGGTAAGATTGGTCTTCTTCATTAATTATACAAGAGGTTGGCTTGTGTCCTCGTCCCATCCCAGCTGCCCCACTGGAAGAGTTGGGTTGGCTTCCTGGCGATGGGGCTACCTTTCTCTACCTCCCTCATCCTCGGCTTCCACCACCATTGTTATTTGTTCCCTTCACTCGAGCCATACTGCTACCGCTTCCTGTTAATTTATTTTCTTTTTCCCTCACCCCCAGATTTCCACCAACCTAGGGCTGCAGTTTGGGTGCTTGAAGCTGCCATAGGTTGCACCCACACTACATACCTCCTTCAAATTCAAATGACACCAGTGGAGTAAGGAACCTGCTCCACTGACTATGAATAATTGTATGCCAACATAGGATTATAGTGCCACTATTTTTGCATGCCTTCCTCTACCCAGTGCAGAGCCTGAACAAACTGGCCATGCAAACTATTACTAAACTGTTAGTAATATAGCAACAATTTCCAACAATAATTGACTTCATCAACCAAGCATAGTAATAGGAATTGACCAGGTATTCAAGCCAGTTGTGGGACTGAACCCATAGCCCATCGAATCCCTTGTTAAATGACCCCATACAGATTACCCAGATTGTGGGAATCGAGACCCCTTTGTCCTGTTGTGGCCTCCAACAACCCCCCTCCTTATGAAGTGTTATTGCTAATACTAAATAAGTGGGGACCCTTAGTCAAAAATTTAAAAAAATCAATTATTGTTTATATTTCCTTTTAGATAAAACTTACAACATCATGGACTTAGGAAAATACCTTTGAAGAATCTAAAAAGCTTAAGTTTCATGATGAAGAAAGTAAATTCACTCCTTAAGAGATATCGCATCGTGCAAAGAATGATAGGGTACCTTCTAATGAGCCAAAATGATAAAAAATGGAAGATTACGACGCGAAACTCCATCGCATCGCATGCATTAATAAGCACTCACATTGAAAAACCTTAAAATCGCCGATATGCGATATCGCATATCGCACATCGCAAAATCGCATAAATTACACATAATGATTATAACGATTAAGCGATCTGCGATCTTGCGATATTGCGACCAAGCGATCTTGCGATTGCGACCAAGCAACCTTGCGATAGAACAACATGATGAGATTGTAGTAATGCGATGCAGCGATCTGCGATATCGCAAAGCAAATCGCAAGACCTCTCCATCGCAGTTGGTTTTGGCTCATTATTCGAGAAAACATTTTTAGGCCAAGAACTGGTCATGCACTTTAATGCGAATTAATGAGTTGTTGCCAGTTGTTAATGAAGTATGGTGTTGTGTTTTCAAAAAACTAGTTCACGAAAGCTGGCGTGTTTTTGATATCTTCGGAATTTAAAGTTTTCTTGTCATTATTTTTATCATTACTTCCACCTCATTTGTAAACTGCAGGAACAAAGGAAAAAAGGTTATACAAGGCAGTGTGTAGGAAACTATGAGGAGGAAAAGCAGTACTCCAATGTCCATTTGGGAAGGCACACCTAATCTACTTAAGGAAGAGAAAGAGCCGCAGAACTCTTCTGAGGCATCCTTCACAGATCTCTCATATACAACAATGGTTGAATGGTGTTACACAAAAATATCGTCACCTTGATTATTTGCAGTCAGTATGGGTCTATCATCACTTGTACTGACCTCCTAAGCAAGTCTCAGACCTCAGCTCTTCAAAATAAGCTTTGGAAATGACAGAAAGACATCAAAAAGCAATGTAACTCTGGTTCCACACTTTCTCTCACTTTTGCCTGCGGGCCCGCACCCTTTCTTCAAATTACCTGCGTACTTATACGCTCTGTATGTAAAGGGGAGGGTGCATACACCTGTGAAAGTCAAAAGGCACAATTTTTATCTTAAAAAAATCACTTTGGGTTAATTCTAGATGATTCTAGAAGGAATTTTGACGTGGATTGTTCGCTCCAAAGTGGTTCATGCATCCCATAATAGAAGGAGCTAATCCCTTGTTAGGAGGAGCTATCCCTTTGAAGGAAGATTCTATCCCTTTGAAGGAGGACCTAGTAACTGCCCTCCATTGCACTATAAATTGAGGCATTGGGTTAGTGGCTAGAGAGGTTAGAAGCTGAACTTTTGAGGGTAAATGCTAGTGAAATCAAGACTTCCTATTTGAGCTTAAGAGGAGAGATCACATACCTTTTTGGCTCCATTAGGGAGTGAGTGAAGCTTGTCAAAGTAGAGGATACTTCTTGTTGGACCCTGGAAGGAGCTTGTACAACATCAAGGCAAAGGTTGTAAGGTTCTTTTCTTTTGAATTAATACAATCAAGCTCATTTTTCTCAACAAGTATCTTATGTTATTTTTTTCATGGACTCCTTGACTTTCATGTTAAATATGTTTTATAATATTGGTTATTCAGGTACTATTTAATCATTTTCCTTGTTTGTGTTTGCAAGTTTGTGATAAAGGAACTTACTTGGATCAAAGGAGCGAAGGCATCTCCAAACTTGTGTTGGACATGAGGTAGGCCTTAAACACATTTGATTGCCATTATCTATAAAGCATATTTAGAGAAAGATAATGTCTAGTTGGTTTTTTTGTCATTAGGTCTTCATTAGATTCTAGGAAGGTCTATCTTGTCCGCAAGATCGACTCATTCCGCGTGACAAGGGGAAAGTGGTCTTTTTGCGTTGCTTTATTTAGCTCTCTATAATCTACACAAATCCTCCACTTTCCATTGTTTTTTGGCACCACAACAAGTGGAGAGACCCATTTACTATCAGAGATAAGGTAGATGAAGTTAACATCTAAAAGCTTTTGAAGTTCAGCTTTTACAACGTCTTTTAGATGAGGATTGAGTCTCCTTTGTGGTTGGTGAACAAGTCTCACATCCCTTTCTATGTAAATGTGGTGTGTACATAATTGGGGATCAATTCCTTTCATATTGCGGTAGTCCCATGCAAATGCTCCTTTATATTTCCTCAATAGTTGGATGAGCTTCTTTTCTTGCTCA
Organism: Pinus taeda; assembly: GCA_000404065.3. NCBI lineage: Eukaryota > Viridiplantae > Streptophyta > Pinopsida > Pinales > Pinaceae > Pinus > Pinus taeda. The sequence continues at coordinate 93,997 of APFE031644389.1, forward strand.
AAAGTCAGGTTGGCATTAATGTTTAAAGTCTTTCCTGGCGCAATTTCTACAATTTTGCTATTTGAAATAGAAGTAGTAGGTATTGTTTGATCGTGTGTATCTTTAAGAGGATCTTCTTCTAGTTCATTATCAAATGCTGCTTCTATCATGTGACATTGTATGCGGGATCTAGGTTCAACTTGGCTAATAAAATTATTAATGGCATCATCTTCTATTTGGTCTTTGAAATCAAGGGCCTCTTCTATGGTTAATGGAGATCTAATATTTTTAGTAAGGTATGATACAGGGTGCTTGTTAGATTTTATTATTGTGACACTTGGCAGTGATGGAGGATATAAAGCTAGGTTCTTGATATTTGCCCATCTAGTTATGGTCATATTGCCTTGTCGGCAGCCAATATAAGCATCGACAGTTGCAAGCCAAGGTCTGCCTAAAATCAATGGATGTCCATCAAGTCGGTTTTTGGGGTTTATTATCATAAAATAAGCCAGATACTCCCAGGAGTCAACGGATACCATGACATCATGTAGTGTGCCTTCTGGCCTAACCACAGATCGGTCAACTAGTTCTAGTAACGTAGAGGTCGGTTCTACTAATGTAATGCCCAGTTTTTGGCAAGTGGTGGTTGTTAAGATATTAATTGCAACTCCTAGATCAACTAAGGCATTTGAGAAGGCTTGACCATAGATTTGTATGGTTACTATTGGATTTCCTAGGTCTTCGTATTTAACGGGTGTTTCTTTTCCTAATAATAAGTCAGATAGAGTGCCAACTACTTGGACTTTTGGGTTAGTTGTTATTTTCCTCCTTGGTTTCTTTATCATAGCTCTTTGATAGTCTTTGCATTTATCGGAATATCTTGAATGGCTTGGAGGAGTGGGATTTTTATTTACAGGTTTTTTAATTCTCCCAGAGTGTCAAAATTAGGATATTGTATAGTTCAAGGTATCATTAGTCGTTCTGGGAATGGGGGAGAGGGTGTGGTTTCTTGATTATGAATTTGTTTTCTAGTCACATCCTCTTCTTGTGGCAGTTATTCTATAGCTAACTGATTTTCAACTTGAGCTATTTTATCTCCTTCAGTTTCAATGATACGCCTAAATCTTAATTGAAGGTCATTACACTCCCTTAGATCCGTTCCTATTTCTGGTGTTTCAATTATTTGAATAGATTGGACCGGTCTGTTATTCGAATTAGGGTTGGGTTGGGTTGGGAGTTGCGGTCTTAAGTTAGGCTATGGGTTTTGTTGTAAGGCTGGCAGTGTAGGTTGAGGGAATAGGATGGTGCCTACTGGCTGCTTCATCGGTCTTTGCCAGTTTGTCTACCAGGCTTGACTCTGTGAAGTAGGAGGGGTCCATTGTGCCGGGTATACATTATTTTTCCAATATGGTGGGGTATAGGGAAAATTTTGTCAATTGGGTTGACTTGCTTGATTCGGCCATGGAGATGATGAAGGAAATGACTATTGTGACCAATTCGGGAAGGGAGGTTGATTTTTCCACATTGTATTATATTGTTGAGAATGATATTGTGGAGGCTAAAAACAAGAATTTGGGTCTGAAAACATACCTGATTGTCACGGCTGCCATTGACGGTGCTGATTGAGTAGATACACTGATTCTGGCTCTTCTTCTACTTCCTTGTATACTGCGTTCAATCCAGGAAGTGAGGGACAACTTTCTGTAGAATGGTATTTTGTACAAATGGCACAAACTTGGACTACATCTAATGGACACTCCTTATGGCTGTGTTTCTTCCTGCATCTGGGACAAAAGATTGCCAAATTCTGTTCTTCCTCTGCTTGCTTTTGTTTGGCCTGCATAATATCAAGTTGTGTTGTCAGTGTCCCCAATATATCAGTTTTAAAATTTTCTAATAAATTTCCAATTTATGCACGGGTTACTCCTTCTACCGAAATTCTATTATCTCTTGCAAACCGATCATGTTCTACTGGTTTTAGTCTTGTGCTGCGTCTCGAGCTCCTGATACATAGATTAATAATGTCAGCAAAATTTTCCTAATAAATATCTCCTTTCCCCATAATATTTAATGTTTCAATCCATTGTTCCTTCATTCCCCTAATTAATGTTGTTTTTAATACATTATCAGGTAAAGGTAATGATGCATAAGGAGATCTTTGAAGATTATACTGGAAACGTTCAACATATTCGTCTAATGTTTCATTTGGTCTAGCTACCATCTGAAATATTTCATATTTTAACTCTCTAGGTCTGCAATAGTCCTGATATTTTTTTAGAAAAGACTCTTTCATTTGATCCCAGTTATTTATAACACCACCACCCAATCCCATAAACCATCTTAAAGCAACCCCTTTTAAGGTAGAGGGAAATAATTTCAGTTTCTGGGGATCGATGGTATAGTCATATCCTCTACACAGCACATCGAATTCAAACAGGAATGTATTCAGATCTTCTGATGTAAGGCCATGGAATGTAGGGATATGCTGAAGAGGAATTTCTTTCATAGGTGCATTAGCTGCAGTATCCACAATGGGGTATTGCAGTGTAGAGGTTTGGGTGTTTGGCTGTTTGGGCCATTTGGTCAAATATATACCAATAACCTTTTGGGATATCTAGGAGGGTATTTCTAGGTTGTCAAGGGAGAATGGCTTTAATGAGAATGGCCTTGACAGAACTTCCTTTATCTAGGATAATGGGAGTGCCCAATGTTTGGGGGGATTCAGGTTCTTGAATTTCTTCGACTTCGTTATAAATGATTTTTGCAGCACTTCCCTTATCTGGGCTACTTAATGGTTGAATTACCCCAAGAGGAGATCTTGGTTCTTCAGTTTCTCCTATCTCTCCTCTTCCTTCACAGAGGTTGCTGAGATTCCCTTCTTGCAATGATTTTGGGCTAGAATTTTCAATCTCTTGAAAATATTGCTCTTCGGTTTGACTATGCACCTCAGCAAAGGCTATAGATGGTGATCCTGTGGCCTGAAGGGAACTAGTAGGCTGTCTAGAAGTAACTTGTCTAGGTCCTATTGAGGGCTGAGATTCTGCTTTCTTAAATATTTTGTCTATAAAGGTTGATCGGCCAAGGGTCACCGGCCCCTTAGCTTTATCAGGCTTGGGTAGAGGTTTAGGATTCTTTTCTGGCTTTTTTTTCTTAGTCATGCACACAAACCAACTGCTAGGTTCTACCCAAACAAAACAATAACAAATCTGCAGGAAAGCGGGTAGGGGAGCAGGGCTATTACATACTCCACACACAGGTTCTTACCTTTCATTTTTGAAACCCAATTCTTTCCTATCAGGTTCTTAAACTACTCTGAAAAGAGACAAATGGCTACACTCTTCCCTAGCAACGACACCAAAATGTCGAGCCGTAAAAAGGGTCATTTTCACCTCTAATTACCTCACATTAACTTTTCAATCCAAGAACGATTTTTTATTTCAAAGAGTGTACTCAGTTTGAGGCTATCATTTGTCAGAGTAATGCTAGTAGTATAGTGCTCAAAATACAAGAGTAAATGGATGCTTAAAACAAGATCTACTTACAACAAAGCACTTTAAGGCTAAAATCATGCATTCAGAAAACTAAGCAATTTATCAGTCAAGGGTCTAGTAATAGTAACTCATCCCTTTGTAAACTGATGTAATTAAATATAATCAAGGAATAGATCATCAATCTGGGAACTAGACAACAAATGTCAACGCCCACTACAGTTTCAGAACGTTCTGCACACCAAAGCAATGATAACACAAATAACAAGAAATGGAACAACAACTAGGAAATGGAACAACAACTAAGAAATGGAACAACAATTAGAAAATGTAACAGCAACTAATTCTTATAAACAGCAACACCTTAGTCTACAGAAATAAGTGCAGCAACCATATCCTACAGAAATGAGATAGCAATCTTTACTCTAAGAATAAACCAGACATCTCACGAAAATAGAATGGCAACTGATTAGCAATGAAGTATAGAATAGCACTTAGAGTCAAATGTAAATGCACAATAAACTAAGATAAATAGCACACATGGCATGCCTTAGTATTGAGAAAAACAATAATCTGATTTCGATACCACAAATTTCAATCTTAGTTATAAAGAAGAACGATTGTAATTCGTAATGGAACAACAATATTAGTTGAATCAGCAATAGCAATTAAATGTAAACCATAGATGAATACAGTAATACCAATTTATGAATGTTACAACATGAGTACTCTGTAATTGAATAGCGATATAATTTTGTAAAGACCGGCAATGTTATATTAATGATTAAAGGAACAATAATGTGTTACAGAGTCAGAATGAACAATACGACATTCCTGTCATAGAGAACGATATTACTCAGTAACCATGATGCAAAATAGCGAAACACATCAGATTACTGAACAAAGTTGATAATGAAAACCACGCACGAACTAAAGATAATGGTATGGGAGCAAGTGTTCCACCAGGGCCGGGCCCTTAGCCTCTAGGGACACACCACTTGAAATTATTCCAGGATCAAAGATAGAACATCAACCGGATTTATATTTAGGCATTAAAATAGAGTTACAGTGGATCACTTCTCAACGAGAGTCGATGATCAAAGTTTCAAATACAGAGAAGAGTTACATAGAAATTAACAACATATTGTCCCCTAGGCTAGCAGTGTTGCCCCTTTTATAACAGCTAAAGCAGAGATATCAAGGATGCAAAAATAGTTAAGGCAGCGATCCCTCAAGATCAAAGGATCCTGAGGGATTCGCCAAACTGTTAATTCCCAATTATCCATTTGTTTTCTTGTACTGAGTCGATATCTCCTTTTCCTTTCCTTAGATGATATGTTTTAATTTAGATCACCTTGTTTGCATATGGTTCCCTGCCAAAGGGACAGTAGTTAACTTGGCCCTGTATTTTTCTTTGGAACAACAATCTTTCATTTTTCTCTTTTCTTGCATAAGAAATGGCAATTATTAGTGTTTTCGTGTTGCGTATAAATCCTATATATTTTTTCATGATTTCTTATTATCTACCTAGTTCATGATGCAAAGAGGTTATGAGTTTTAATGAAAAGACAACAAAATAATCAATAAAAACATACCTTCTTCAGTACTCCACAACAGTCTCACCCGAAGCAGTATGGGGGGATGCAAGAACCAAGTTTTTGCATCCAGACACTAGTGTGATGTCTTCCAACGCCTTAGATCTACCTCCCGCACATATCAATACACTTCTAGGGAGTGTCACTGCAACTTAGTTAAAGCGGCCTTCAAACCTTTGCAAAGTCCCACGATCAATCCTTGCGGACCCTTGATAGTCAATTTACCTACTTACACGCATCAAAACGTAAGCTTAGATTGGATTTCACGTAGATCTACTTTATTCGTCAGTAAACATAAGTCAGATGATCTGAAACTTTTTTGGAAGTGGCTAAGCTTCATTTCATACATTATTAAGACAAATTCAATAAAATTGCGTAGCATTCAATCATTATTTCATAAAACATGTCATTCATCGGCAACATATAACATAAATAGATACAAATGGAAATACTTAGTAATTCTCTGGAAAATTTTCTTTATCGATCTTCAATTCACTAATTACAGACTCAAATTCCCCTGAGCAAACAATTGTAGGGGTTAGCACACTCAGCTGCGAAGCCTTCCCTTCTCTACCTAAGCGTAGGAGGTAGAGCCTTCCTGCCTTAGCTCCTGCCCAAAACTATTCGATGAACCCAATTCTCTACAAAAATTTACTTCTTCTCTCTTAAGACTCGGTAAGGCTCATCTATTTATACTATTTCTTTATACAATCCCATGGTCCGTGGACTTGGGAGAATCCAAAATCTAACCAAAAACAAGTGGCTAAGGCCCCTTTGACCCTATCTAACTGCACACTCCGCATTCATTTTGCAGAGTCTTTACATCTTTTACAAAATTTGTTATAAAAATTGACAAATTGATTCCATTCTGCCCCTGGGGACCCCATCCTAACATTCATACTATCTCCACCTCTCTCGAACAATCCTCAAAACATGTATGCCACCACCCACACTAACCATATATGAATATAGTAGATACTAAACCAAAACCAATAATGAATATCAATGTTCCAACCATTGGATATTGAATTACTAAATACTAAAACTAAATCATTGAATCAGATCAATAATTGATATCACATTAAACTACTAAAACCAAATCAAGCTAGTATACCAAGACAACCAAATCAATCAATAACCAATCATCAATCAAGATTTTCAGATACTAACTATCCAGGCCATGACATCCTTGATAATCAATAGAAAATAATACATAAATAATCAATTGTCATCACCAAGTAGCACTTGAATCCCTAGATCATATAAGTGAATGTCATTAAATAGATCCATGTATATATTTGACTTTTATGTAGAATACCCACATACACATCTTAGACCATTGAATACCAAAACTGAATCACTAAATACTCGATAACTAAATCACTTAAGGCTGAGACACTGAATCATTTAACTAGCCACTGAATCATTGAATACCAATACTAAATCAGTCCAACCAAAACACTAAACAAGATACTCTATCATAAACCCTTGTCATATGCCAAACTAAGGTAAATACTTTCATAACCAAATAATGCAATTTTGTTAGAATCAAGTCAATACTCATCCATGCTCAGGACTATATACCAATCACCAACTAGTCATAGATCAACTAGATCTACAACCAAATTCTTATCAGCAAATATCATAATAGTAATAAATACATCCTTGATAAACAAAAACAAACAAGAAAATATCCATTCACTGTCATAGCCAAAAGGTCACTGTAAACCCTATTTAAATCAGAATATATATGTGATTTTCATTAAGGATATTTTCATATATACACACCTTTTATGCATAATACCTACGTACAGATCTCAAATCATTATCAATCAAGTCATACTTTCTATTAAACTTTATTTCCAACAAACAAAATCTCTGAATACAATTATTCTGCAATAAAATCAATTCAGGCCTTCACTTCAACGAGTTTATCAAGGTGCCAAATGTTAAGCTAATATATTGTCGTCAACCATAAGTATACTCATCAATTAGCAGCAAAACAATTGTTATCTAAACACTCTCATAAATTACAGTTGTTATCACCAAAAATTTGATCATCTAGCCTAATTTACTAGATGGATCGAAGTACACCATGTAAAGCCAATTTTAGCATAGTAAAATTGCTTTCACTGTGAGAAATTAATTAACAAAGCACCTTTGTTAAGTAATTTATAGTTAAACCCATGAATAATAATTAAATGAGTCACTATTTATTTTATTTTCTTCTAGGAATAATTAATTAAACCATTGTTTTATTATTATTCCTTGTCATATTTGACCCAATCATGAAAAATAAATAGATAAACCATTAATTATCTTATTTTTCTACAAGAATAACTAATTAATCGCTAATTAATTATTATTTTTTGTCAAATTTGACTAAATCCCTTAGGAATAATTAAATAAATCCTTATTTTTTTATTATTCGTTAACTAATTCCTTGAGATGATAAATAAATCATTTATTTATTTACTATTTCTAAATAAAAGTTTAAATACTTTTTCCCTCCTAAAGAAATATAATAAAATATTCCAAGTGGTTATTCCAAGAATGGGATCAATAATATTTTATTATTGCTCATTATTTGAGGATAACTCAATATTTTGTTAAGAGTTAAAAACAAAAAGGGTTTGCAGAGTGGCACGAAAATTGGGTTCAGGGGAACCAAGGCCGAGAAGAAGGTAGTCTACGACAAGAAAATATGTGATCTGCTGGAGCAATACTCACAGGTGTTGGTCTGTGTTGCAAACAATGTGGGATCTAAGAAGATGCATGGCATTCGTGCCAGATTGAGGCCTGATACGAGCGTTCTTATGGGGGAAAATACCATGATGAAGAGGTCCATTCGTCTATATGCAGAGAAGTCAGGGAACATCACCTACCAAAACTTGATTACTTTGTTGGTGCTGAAGGGGAAGCTGAGGGCCACTATGTTCAACCTCATCCTGGAGGACTAGGGCACTTACACCCGCCCTTGGCTACAAGATATCTCCTCGTCCTACCTCTGCCTCAAATCCCTCCACTTGCGGCAAATGATCATCAACGACAGCAACCTTGCCACTCTCGTCGGGAGCCACGGCCATATGCTGCAAGCCCACAAGCTTGAGAAATGCTCCGGGTCCTCCACTCTTGGATTTCTGAAAATCACTCGATCTTGTAGCTTCCTATCAGGGACTATTCACGGAGGCAATCACTTGAGGGATTTGATCTATGGTAATGAGAAACCCAACAAGGAAAGATCTGATCTGTTGCCTTCCACAACAAACCCGTTTCGACCCTGGGTGAAAGCAATATGCTGGAAAAGGGTTACAAGTAGGAACAAGAAAAGAATAGGGGAATATGAGACTGCAGAGGAAGGAATCGAGGCCAGCAAGGATGATCACTCCAAGGGAAGCAGCGGTCATAGCATAGGGAATACAGAGCACTCTTTGTAGCGAGGAGAATTTGTAGATCCATGAACAAACCAATATCAGCCAGCAACAAGATCTGGATCCCCGGTAAGTACCCACAGTTTCCAAGTCTTTGAAAAATCCCCTTTCAGAAAAACACAATTACTTTGGGTAAAAGAGACTGACTCTGTAAAGCAACTACAAAACCTCATACTGCAAAAATTTGGATATCCCACTAGATCACAAAACTTGATACATGGGGGTAGAATACTCCAGGACACAAAGTATCTCAAGGAATGCAAAATCGCACCCATGTCAACAATAATTCTCAATCTGAGAATAAGAGGGGGTGCGAAAAAAAACAACAGAAATTCTTATTAGGGTGAGGGAAGTGGGACTGGTACAAAAATTACAGGAACACATCAAGGGAAAAAAACATGAAGTATATCCTACAAAAACATTCTTCAAGGGAAAAACATAGCAGAAGCAGCACCAAATCAAACAGGTATGGAAGCAAAGCCATACATTGTGGAAGAACTGAATCATACCCCAGAATATAACATAGATATATCAGAAACAGATGAGCACTACACTATATATGAAAGACAAGCAATAATATTTAGATTTAATTGTTTTTCGCCCAAACCTGTTGATCTCTTTCATTGGATCTTCACAAACTGGACTATATAATGTGAAATGCATCTCTGTTCCAAGGGGTTATTCATAGTAAACTTTCCTACAGCAGAGGCTAGAGACTTTGTAATACAGGAAGGACCTTGGTTCTAGGGATCCACAAGCCTTTTCATCACACCATGGTTCATAGAATTTGATGCAAATACAATGGTTGTCTCTAAAATGCTAATTTGGGTGTGATTTCACAATCTCCCATTACACCTCTGGAGTCAGCAAGTACTCGCAGAAATCGGTAATATTATTGGGCGTTACATCAAAATGGACACCCAAAGACTGGAGGAAAGAATATACACTTATGCTCGAATATGTATGGAAGTAGACCTCAGCATAGGCCTGCCAGACCAAATTCAACTGAAGCATATACTGAGGTGTTGGTCACAGTCTATAGATTACGAAAATACAAAATTCAAATGCAGAACCTGCTGACAAACAAGACACCTACAAAGCACGTGTCCAATAGCCAAAAAATACACCCATAGGAAGAAAAAAATGGGGAAACAAGCTAAGGGATGGAAATTTCCTCCACCACTCTCGAATGATGAGGAGGAAGAAGAGGTGGAACATGAAACCCCCAATGAGAAAAATCAGATGAACAGAGATCCAAAAGTAGAAGACATAAATCCATAAGAATCTACAAACGTATAGTCGGCAAGGATACCAGAAGCAATGGATATGAGCAGATCCAAATGTCAACACATATCAAACACATCAAATTCTGATAAAGACAATCCCCAACCTGTGGCTGATACAATGCTAGAACTTATAACTCCAACAAAATCTCAGGGGGGGTGGAGAAAGGTTGAGAAGAAAAAAGGGTGAAAAGTTTGAGTTTTCCCCCATCTGTACATTATTTACTTATTTCTTGTCTTTTCTGAAAACTGAACACCCTGTGTGGTGATGGATGATAAATGCATCTTTTTTTGACAAAAACTGAGCACCACTTTTGATTATGGCTCACAAATATGGCTATGGGCCATCGCAGCATATGCTAAAAAGAATATACAACATGTAATTTTTCAATTATAATGAAAGATTACGATTTTTCCAGTGACAAAAAACTCAATATTTTGTTATAAATAGAAGGTTTTTCCATTAATTATTCACTTTTGATTATTTTCATTGTTTCACTCACTATTGTAACTTTGATTATTTTCATTGTCGCACACCATATTTTTGTTGGGTTTATACATTATAGAGGAGAGAGACTCTACATAAGATGAAGACGTTCGAGGGTAGCCAAGAACCCATCCCATAGAGGGGGACTGGTAACATTTATTTGTTTCCTTCACAGGTGTTATAATAAAATTATTCTTTGTATATCTAGTTTCCATTGGATGATTGTAGTTATTACTCTTTTCTTTTTTTGTTTAACTGTGATTGTGGCATAGATCTGAACTTTGGCAGGTTTTGTTTCTATCAGCTACTGCAGATCTACAATGTTTAGTAGCCATTTATATTGTTGAGATTGTTTTCCAACTAGAATATTAAGTGGGTTCTTTTCGTACATCTTTGAGAATATAACACTACAAAAAAATGTGACTCCACTAGGTTTTCTACTTCAAATCCAAAAACCTAGGTGACCTTTGGTTTTCAGCTTAGGTTTTCTTCTTTTTTCAATTCTATTAATTTTTCCTAGTTTCTTTTACCCTAGATTTGTTAAATTTCTAACTTCCGGAAGATTTGTGGTCATTTCCGCAGGTCACAGGAAACAGCTCAACAAAGGTGACACTTTTTCCAAGAATCAACAACCAGGATCCGTGGAGTAGAAATCATACTTTTTGGCCTAAAAAGTGTGATCTGGAGGCCAAAATGCACTTATCATCCCAAAAAGGGCGATCCCTACAGAGAAATAGGTCAGTACCTGTGATTTCTAGGTTTTAGGGTTTTTCTCAGATTTGTTTCTGGGTTTTGTAGAGAGTTTTCTACTGGGTTGTTTGATCTCTATCTCATCCCGCTTAGACCTTGATCCACTCTGATTTACTTGTCAAAGTTGAATTTAGCCTCCCCTAGGGCTTCTAGTACGCTTCCACCATTCTAGGAGGAGTTTAGTTGAGTGAGTAGTCTGAATTTCTGTAGTGCTTTCAACCACATTTTCCATATTTGTACCCTTCTATTTTAGATCTATTAAGATAGGTTTTTACTGTCCATAGTTTCACCTTTAAACTTATTCGGTCATTTGCCTTAGGTTCCCATCGATTTCCCTAGGTGTTTCACCCATCTCCCTATCTTTTTGTAGCGATCTTCCTCTCTGGTTTTTTGTTGTTGCTGTACCACTTTCCAATGGTTTAGTGACTTGATCCCAGTCACACTGACATTTAGATCTCTTTACAGTTTCAGTGTATTTTCCATCGGTTTAGCCACCAACCAACATAGTGTTTGCAAACCCAGTTTGGGTGGGGTTTAGTTAATTGTTTTGTTGTTCATTTTCTGTTATTAATTTCAATTTATTTTCAGTAAGATTTTTACTTTTTTACAAACACGATCTGGCCTTAATCAATTAATAAACTTGCACACACAAGCACACCTTAAGCAAAGGGTGCTTCATTTACACCATCAATCCAAGACTTAACATAATAAATTTATCTCCCCTCACTGAGAAAAATATATATTGTTGATCTCACTTCACCATTTCCATGTCACGTGTGTCCTACCAACATTGCGTCACCAAGGCATTTGGTGTGGAGACTATTAGGCCTTCACCCTTAGTTTTCGCTTGGGTGTATTACCCATCCCCATCGGGTTCGAGTTCATAGCCCTCTGAGTCCCCATACCGACTCTTCTCCTTGTTCACCTAATTCCTCATCTGATAACGAGCCTCCTTCGCCACATATCGTGACCATGTATAGACCCATAGATGGTGCAGGAACCCAACCTAGTGTTGGCTTCGATTCTCTCCCAATGGTCACATCAAGTGGAATAATCTCAGGAACTATTCCAGCAACCCCCATGCTCCCCTTTATGGTTGGGTTAAGTCTACTGGACTTTAACTAGTTGATAAACACCCCATACACCATGATGCTACTTGGCCCTGTATGCCAACTAAGCTTCCCTTAAACATCCCGAAGTTTGAGGGTAATGCTGGAGAGGATCCTACCAACCATGTTTGGTCCTTCCACATGTGGTGTTCGTCCAACTCCATAATCGATGACTCCATTCATCTTCAGCTATTCCAACGCAAGCTCACCGGAGGCATTGCAAAATGGTATGTAGACCAGCCCTCTACATCTCATTCCATTTTCACGATGCTTGCTAAAGCGTTCCTTTCATATTTCCAGTTACCTCTCTGGTACAACATTGGTATGGAGCTATTGACCACATTCCATCAGTCCTCTGCCACTCACTTATCCGACCATGTTCAAGAGTCGTTTTAAAGGAGGAGTGCATGTTGTGCACCGCCTTTCGAAGGCCGTGTCTATCTAGATTGGTTTCTTAGGAGCCTTTTATGCCCCATTGGGAAATATGCCGCGTCCCATTTTCATTAGACCGAGGAAGAAGCTCTCCAAACTGCCTTGAGTTATGATTTGATTTATGCACAATCTGGTTATGTCTATATCGTCATTCCAAACCTCCCTCATCCTGGAAGTGCTAATGCACTGGGGTCATCTTACGCCATCGACAGCATCATTGGATCCCTTTCACACTCTTCGTCAAAATCTCACCAAATTTATGGCTATGATCAAGGGGGCACTAGTTCCTCTAACACTTATTCCCCTCCTGCTAGCAACATGTTTCCAGGGTCCCAACCTGTCTACAAAAATGTTGCTCATCCTTATGCACATCCGAGTACTCCATCCCCTCAAGCATTATTGCCACATCCTCCCATGCATCCTTAGCCCTAGCAGCCACTACCCCCTCAATGTCAGTTGTTTTCACAACAGAGTACTACCAATCCCCAAAAGTTGAAGAAAAATAATCAGGGGAAGGGTAACAAGGGTAACGAGGGTAATCAAGCTAACCAGCCTAGTGAACCCTAGGGGAACAAGCCTAACACCAACAGCCAGCAACAGGGTAGCCAGCCAAAGAAATATAAGTCTATTAGTACAAAAAATCCTTTTTCATGTTGTGGTGTACATGGCCATTATACAAATGAGTGTCCTCTCTTACCCCAAATGCGCCAAATGTGGGAAGCTCAAGCATCTTCTAGAGGGAAAAACTGCCTCAGAATCCTCCGACATCTCAACTAGAAATTCTCACGAATCCTTTCCCTCAGCAAAGATTTGTTGCTGCTTAACCTCAGCCAGGTCAAGTAGCCCATCTCTTCCAACCTTCTGGTCCTGGTGACTACTATATCCTTATGATGAACTCTAATGAGGTTAACCCCTCCAATATCAACCTGCAAACTCGGTCTTGTCAATATGAAAAGCCCTCGACTTCATTTGCCACCAAGTCTAAAAACAAAGTATATGTTGAGCCTGTTATGACATCGAATGGTCCTTTACAGATCCCTCAACCTAAAGATGAGGCCATTCCTAAGGTCCCAAAGGGACCATTACACTATAATGTGGCTTCTAACAAAGTTTCCCATACATACAATATAGTAGAGGACTTGGCGCAATCACCTACTGCCATGTCGATGCTGGAGGTCCTCCAGTCATGCCCATCTCAAAAGAAAGATCTACTTATTTCCTTGGGAGCAGTAGATCCTTCTGACAATTATTTGATTGTCTTCTCAGTTGATACATTAGAGCCTCACCCATTGCCTTCATTTTTTGCTTTCCAGATACCAGTTAGAGTCCGTAATGCCATCATCTCCCAATGCATTATTAACAAAGGTGCACCCATATGTGTGATGTTTGCTACTATTTGGAAACAACTTAAGTCACCTGAGTTTTCCCCCTCCACCATCACTTTGCGTGCTTGGGATGGACACTGTTCCCAGCCCCTTCGCATGTACCGCAACTATCTAGTAACTCTTACAGGCAAGACTGTCTAGGTCGACATTGAAGTCATCGATGCCCCTTTGGATTACAACATTCTCTTAGGTTGTAGTTACACATATGACATGTCAGCTATCGTGTCTGTAGTTTTATACAATATGTGCTTTCCCCATGAAGGGAAGATCGTTACCATCGATCATTTGACTTACTACGAGTCGACATCCATTGCCTCCCCCGAGTCCATTATCTCGTCAATGTTCGAAAAACAGTCTTCAACTCCACCCACCAGTGTTTCACACAGAGTCTATAAATATTCCTCATTATTGTGTGTTTTCCCTGGTCCTCCCCCTCCCATTTCAGAGCCTAACTCTATGAGTGTTTTCATGTTACAAGCACCATGAGATGCCCTTAAGCAGTCTGGTACACTTGATCAATAGCCAGCTCCTCAGCACCCTTTTGTCGCCCTTCCAGCTGATCCCTCTAGATCCACCCCCTAGGACCTCCTCTATTTGTGGGTGCCTCTCTTATGTTTCCACTAGGAACCGTTGCTCTAGGTCTCAATGATGAACGAACTATTCTACCGGGACATTACCGTGCAGGCCAGATACCTTTCTTATGCCCCCCCCCTTCAGGAGTATTTTCTGTCTCTGTCATTGCTTCAATGGTCCTTCCTAACATGACTTTAGGGATCCCAGTCTAGTACATTGATCCTCATGCAAGAATTCCACCTAGTCAACTAATACCTTATCATGCTTTCACCCTAGTTCAACTGGTCCGCATGACCCTTGTCACTGCTTCAGTTCCATCACAACCTCAACAGGAACCAACTCCTATTGCGAAATCTTCTGGACAAGGGGGCAAAGCTAAGAGGAAAGAACCTAAGGACAAGGCTCCCCAAGCTCCTCCATCCCCTAAGGCCCCAAAGTCGTCACCTCCGTGCCCTTTGTGTTAAGTTGTTTGGCATGCCACCAATAATTGTCCTGAACTTCCTCAACTTAAACCTTTGGTTCATGAAGCGTTCCCTGAGTCAAACATCATGGAAGTCCATGTTGACTTACCGTTCCCACCCAGGAAACTCATAACATTGCACACGAATCATACTTGTGCCCTGTGTGACCATCATGGTCACTATTCCCATTGATGCCCTCGTCTCAATGAATTTCATGATTGCCTTGGGGCGATTCGCAAATACGAGGCCACTCTTAGTGGATCATCTACTCCTCTACCCGTGGATTTTGGTACCACTAATCAAGTAGAATAGGGAGACTATGGCCCCACTATTGTGATCCCTCCCCCTAATGTCAAGATGACAGACACCACATGCCACATCATTTACCTGTCATCATCCTTGTGTTCCTCGCAGGAAAAACTTTCCAAGGTTTCTGCACATGCTTCTATCAAACCTCTTTCGACAGAATCCCAGGTCTCAACATTCGTAGATCCTCCATCTACCATCTCGTCGTCTACCATTGTAGATGATGCGCATGTGAACCTTATTTCTCAAGTTGATGCACCAAGTGACGCTGCATCATGTAGTCAGTCTTCCTCCCATCTGCCCATCTCCCAATCTGATGAGGACATCATGGAAGCTATGTCTACCGCTTATTACACTTGCACATATTCAATCATACTTTTCCATACATATCAAAACTTTCCATACATCATCTTAATCTGATAGTAAATTCTGATGATACTCTCCGATATAAAACATTTTGATAGCAAATATACTACTCAGGTATAGAAAATATACTACTCAGGTATAAAAAAATTTAATTTATTTTAATTGGTTTAAAAAATTATTTTTAAATAATTGTTTTTTAAATTAATATTATTTAAATATTTTAATTGTTTTATTTTTTTTTAATTTATTCAAATTTTGTGTTTTTTATATCTTTCTAATTTTTTTTTTTTAATCTTTATTTTTATAGTTTTACAATGTTTTTTTTATATATTTTTTAATTTAATTATTTCTTAACTTTTTCATGTTATTGTTTTAATGGTTATTTTATTTAAATTTTAATGTTTTAAAATATTTTTTTATTTTTATTTATTTATTTGAAAAAAAATTTATTTTTTCTTAATTTTTTATTTGTTTATTTAACTATCTAGTTCACTTTTATTTATTTATTTATTTTTTTTTATTGGTTTTTTTATTGAAATTTTATTTTTCTTCCTTAAATTATATTTTTAAATTTTGTTTTTTTTGAGGTATTTCCATCACTAGGATGAGACTCACAATGCCTTTGCTATTAGCTCCTAGGCCCTTTCCTTCATATCCTATCTTCGTCATTAGCTTCAATCTAATCCCTGTAGTGTGCTTTTCAAATGAAGCAAAATCATCATCATAATGAGAACATGAAACTAAAGAATCAATGACAATGTTTACCTTTATTGCCAATTTCTAAGCGGGAGATGATGGCTTCGCTAAGCCATAATTACACTTCAACCTTTTCGAGGCATGTTTTGTGGCTTGTAGTTGTAGTTGTAATCCCTACTTCTCCTCTTCTTCTTGTTGTTGTCGTCTTCTCAGTTCACATTCTCTACTTGAATTTTCTGATTGATCTCCTCAAGTCCTTGGATCTATGAAATTTTTGGTACTCTTCTCGTCTTTGGTGCAACACCTACTACAATCGTCATCTCATCACCTGAATCATAATCCATGTTAGCTGGTCCATCACCTGTAACCCAAATAGTTGTGATCTTGATTTCATTGCCTATATTAGAACTTGAGTCAATTGGTCCAACACCTATAATCCCAGTAGCTACAAACATCATCTAATTGTTTGAATAGATTCGAAGGTCTTGTCGCAGTGTAGCAACCATCTTCTACTCCCTTTTTCCACCTTACTTCTTTGGCTTCAATTCTGGATGTAGTTTCCAGCAGTGCTCTTCGTCATGACCTTGTTTCTCACAATGAGTGCAAGAGGGATTTTCTTCCTTTTTCCTTGTTCTCATTGTCTTCTTTGCATGGTTGTCCTGTTCATACTTTCCCCTACTTTCAAAGTGAATGGATTTCACATTAGACACATCAAGAAGAGCAGGTTCAAATAACAATATTGAATGTTGAAGATAATTATGTAAAGATCCAATATATTTCATCAAAATAATAGGTGAATATAAAGGAACGCCCAATGCTAATGCATGCTTCCTAAATTCCTTTGTGAAAATTTTAAAATTTTGACCTTTTCCTTGTCTTAAATGTTGCCATTCTATCATGTCTTTCTACTAATATCCCAGTGGATAAATTTTCCCTTTTAATACATAAACAATTTCAAACCGAGAATAAAGGAGTTTGTTAGAAATATTGAGTAGGGGTTGTGGTGAATTAGTATTTCATTCGTATATGGAATTTACTTACTTTTATCAATTTCTTCAATCATCATTTAATTACATATTCATCATGCAATAATTATGAGATGTAAAGAGTAGATAAATCATAACACACATCATCACATAAGGATACCCGGATGTGCGAGAAAACCATCGATGTTCTTGTATTTTCCTTCTTCTTCTATTATAAGGAAAAATACTATTACAATTTTGTACTAGTGTAGACTCTTACCAGCATGTAGGATCCTACAAGCAAGAGAATATAAGCTCCACACATCCTCCAACACCCACTCAAAGGGAAATACAACCCCTTGATTAATTTTACAAGCTCCAAATGGAAGGAATCTTTCACTCCTTCACTGAAATTTATGATCCTCAGCGCCTTGTGGACAATGTTTCATAATATTTTATACTAGGTCCACTTAACTCAAACAACCATCAAAACATGTAGGAAACCACCCACATTAACCATATACCAAGATAGCATATATTGAACCAAAACCAATGTTGAATATCAATGTGCCAACCACTGAATACTAAATTATTAAATATTGAAACTAAATCACTAAAGAAGATCAATCACTGAATTCTAATGAACCATGGAAAATTTTAGGGGCTAATATTCGCAGATGCACTAATATTGCATGTTTTTTCCAAAAAAATGATTCGCCAATTTTTATTTTTTATATAAATGACTCACCCAAATTTTACAATATAAAATTATTTTACCTTAAAAATCACCAACATTGTATAGAGAGTATATATAAAATAATTATAAATTTAAATAATATTACAAATACATCAATAAAAAATTTATAGTTTGCATATTAAGGACTAGTGAGATTCACCAATGTTTTAAACTTCAAGATAATTTTCTATCCTTAAAATTTTCCCCGCATTAAACAACTACAACCATATCAAACCAATATACCAAGCCAACCAAACAAGTCAATAACCAATCACCAATCAAAATTTTCAGATACTAACTATCTAGATCAAGAAATCCTTGACATTCAACACGAAATAATACATAAATAATCAAATGTCATCACCAAGTAGCACTTCAAACCCAAGAACATACAAGTGACTCTTGTTAAATAGATCCATGCATATACGTGAACTTGATTTAGAATACTTGTGTATAGATCCTAGACCATTAAATACCAAAATCAAATCACTAAATACTGGATAACTCAATCATTGAAGACTAAAATGTTGAATCATTGAACTAGCCATTGAATCATTGAATACTAATATTGAATCACTACAACAAGATCATTCCGATATAACCATCCAACCAAAACACTAAACAAGATATTGTATCATAAACCCTTGCCAGATGCCAAACTATGGTAAATACTGTCATAACAAAATAGTGCTAGTTTGTTAGAATCAAGTCAATACTAATTCATGCTCATGACCATATACCAATCTCAACCAGTCATAGATCAACCAAATCAAGAACCATATTATGATCAACAATTATCATAATACTAATAAATACATCCTTGACAAACAACAACAAACAACAAGAGATGCATTCAGTTTCATAGCCAGAGCCATACCACACTCTCTCCACATATAGGAAGAGCCATAGTTCTCAAGCAACAAGAACTTATAAAAATCTTGGACCGAAAAAACCATAAGAAATATATGAGACTCAAACCAACAACATATTCTCTCCATGCAGAAGCCATTAAGTATCATAGAACTGATCAAAAACATATTGGTTATCAACCAACCACAACAGTGAATAGATCATACCATATATTCTCTTCATCATCAGTAGAAATAATGAGGTACCATCAATATCTTCAACATATACAACTCAGGACATAGTGACAAAAACATGTATATTTCCTTCTTATCAATAAAGATGCCAATCACTAGTGATTTGATGCAAGAAGGCAAATCAACAACAATAATATGAACTCATCATAGTCAACGTCATGCAATAAGGAGTGCCTATAATGCCAAAAATGAGCCATTAGAAGCATAAAATATGCTCCCCCTAAACCTATGCCAACTCTTCATCATCCATTTTGTTCACATTATATCCTTCTTACAAGCAAGAAAGAGACGAATCAATAACAATAATAATACTTTGCAACAACTCATTCCTTCATACATTCCTAGGCAGCATAAAGGAATCATCATCAACAAAATGCAACAAACCGATGTCATAACCATAACTCCAATAATTAAATGATGGAAGCATATGTGAAGCTCCCCCTAAATTTATGCCACTCCTTTATCGCCATAGATAAACATACATGATTGTCTAAGTCAAGAACTGTGTTTAGAAATAAAAAGTTGATTTTGCATGGCCACAACTCCCCATATAAATGTCATATCTATTCTTGATTACAAGCACTTCATCAAATGCAACATCAATAACATAAATATTGCCAAAAGAATAATATGGCAACATATGGAATCATCATCAAGGTACATATGCATAACTCTTCCTGATATCATACCACGGAGGCTTCACCCAATGAAACTCTGACATAGCACGTGCATTCATGGCATACTAAACAATACCCTTAATTTGACTACATATTGGAAAATACCTCTAAAGATAACTTTATTTAACCCCTTACCAATACAAATCAAATAAAAACCTCCACTTTCACTAGATATTGTATGTATTCATTTTTTCATTAACATTTTGTATACCCTTTTATATGTATATCCCTGATATAGTGACATGATGCCTCTCTTATGACCCCTCCTGCATTCTACATTGTAAATGCATATTATTTCTCCCACCATGAAATTACTCAACCCACACTCAAGCACATCTCACTATGATTTGTGGCATTTAATGGTCTAAGGTGCACACAAATAAACCGTGTTTTAGGATAAACATATAAATTGATCTATCTAAATTGATCTATGCGATGATGAAAAATAAATTGATGAATCTTTATGAATAGGTTTGAATCAAATAAAGTGTTCAAGCAAAATTCTAAACCCTCTAGATGCAAGACCACTATTTACAACCAAGGTTGGGGTCCGAAATCTCAAATCAAAGGTGCAATTCCAACCTAGACATGCTTAGAAGAAGAGGATGGACAAGTCCCAACACATGCGCTCTTAATGGAATAACATGAAAGCATGAAATCACCTTTTGATTCATTATCATGCCACCAATATGATATGAGCTATCACTCATAGACTATGTAAAATGAAATAATGGATTGGAAATAACACAAAGACATTAAATGAATGGACTACAACTAGAAAATTAGACAAAATTTTGGTTATAGAAGTGACCTACTCCATTTGGCTAACTCAAAAAAATGGTGTAT
Source organism: Pinus taeda (assembly GCA_000404065.3). Taxonomy (NCBI): domain Eukaryota; kingdom Viridiplantae; phylum Streptophyta; class Pinopsida; order Pinales; family Pinaceae; genus Pinus; species Pinus taeda. The sequence goes on from APFE031644389.1 coordinate 114,665, forward strand.
TCCAAAATAAACCTCCAAACATCTACACGATTTTCTACATGTTGAAGGAAAGCATCAACTTATCATGCACCTCACCGAAAACAAGGATTCCTTGCACTTACCTATGAAATACAATTCTAAAATCTCTACAGGATATTTGATGGTGCCTCTCAAGGGAACATGAGGCTCAACAACACTAGAGAATGAATCTTAATACCCTCTAGTGAGACATTATATTTCAAACATAGACTTGGAAGTGCCACCAATAATATAGCATCTAGCTCATTGCGATGTGCACACTTCTCGATATTACTTGGTAGATATGGGCTCTCACAAGTGGTTCTAGGTTAGAATTCGGGTGACTCCACATTTATTGATATTTTCCATCAAGCAAGAGTGAAATGCATGCGATATTGTTTCCAAATTCCATCCTAATATCTTACTCATATATACAAGGAGATTAACAATGAATCATAACAACTAACAGTTCATGTTGTGAAAGTTCCACTAGGTTATAATTGAGGGCACATTGGATAGTCTCTCCCTTCCATGTACCATAGTCCTTTTTTGACTCTATGAATAGAAGTGAAGCTATATATTGAAGCATACCCTCCCAAATACACATATTACCATGGTCTCTTATGACTATTTCAGTATAGGGGGTGTTCTTTTCACTAAATAAACATCCTTTTCAACAAAAATATGGATGAAACACTTCATGTAATGTACATCTAATATGATAAAAACTTTGGAAAATATGGGACCAATGAAAATTTACTATTTCACACTCATACAGGCTAAAAAGCCATATATAGGTACTCCCTCTATAAATAAGATGATTAATTTGTTTTCATTAGGAAACAAGAGCCACGTGGTGGCAATGTCACTCCACTTGTTTTTCTCTACATGTGTTTCTTTTAGCATTGTGCATGGAGATCCAACAAGAGCCACGTGGTGGCAATGTCACTACGTTTTTGTATAAATGTATTTTATACATGTATGTTTGTGACGTACAAAAATTTATTCTAAATTTTTAATATGAAAGGGGACAAATTGCATGCTTAGCCATCAACCTATAGTTAACTTTAGAGACCCAAAAAAAATTGCAAAAATTTTGATGTACAATCAAGAATAATAACTTATAGTCATTCCTATATGTCACACAGTGTTATGTTCAAATATATAGCCAAAACCTAAACAACTGGAGCAATAAGTACAGACTCTAGTTCTCGATGAATCGAATCAGGTGAAATAAAGAACAACAGATAAAATTGGTTGCGAATTCGATGAAGAAAATCTTTTTGAATTTGAGAACAATCCAATTTTGATATCAAGTTTAAACATCCTGGTCTAAGTAGTGATTATGTTTTATAATTGGAGCAAGTTCTAAGACCAAGCCTTTCCACCATCTTAAAACACATCAAACCCACAGAAATGAAAAATACGAATTATTCAACTAAAAGCTAATTGTTTTAAAAGGACTAAATTTCAACATTTCCAAAGAAATTCAATATTTTAGGTTGATTCAATGTTTCCATTATGGGCCTGGTTCTGCAAAGTAACAACATAGCACCAACAAAACTACTATTTCGAAAACTGCATACAATCATTGAAAATTACATACCAAAGTAGATTTACATGGATGAAATATCATAAAAGAACGCAAAAATACAAAATTATTCAAGGGGGCACCAAAAATAATAAATATAGATACCAACCAATAAACTTGTAGTAGTTTCCATTAACTATGTCTCAGGTACCCAATTTTTGGCTCCCAAAAATTCTGAGACCAAACCTTTCCAGCTTCTAAATACATTATACTCGATCTAGCCTCAAAGGATCAATGCATTTTTATTTCAAAGAATAAATTAGCTCACCTTTGTAACATGACCAGTTAAAAGACTCAAATAACTGATAAGAAGGTCTAAATTTCTATGATATTTTAAGACGTTTCTTCCTTGCATCAAGCTTTCTCTTATCAACGTGCACTTTGTTACAGCCTAGATCCTTCTTCTTATGAATTATTGATGCACCAACTCCTATAGCTTCTATTGAAGTGACATTTTTTCTTGGATCTTGAATATTATTCTCCTATTTTTTGTGCATGGTACAAGTGGGGTAGGAGAGGTCACAGGGGTATTTTTTGGGCCTTCATTTAAAGCAACAGACTTTGAATTTTCCACTTTATTCTTCAATTTGGGATTCAAAGCATGAATTCTTGTATAGAGCCTGCAAAATAAACCTATATCGATGTATTTTGTTTGCAAAATTAGCATATCGTACCTCTTGGAAACAAATATTTAGAAAAGAGTAATAAATCAAGTTGTATAATCAACTAGGCACACAAGTTTGTTTGCATTTTTTATGATACCCTTTTTAGAAGAGTTGACTAGAACAAAAACATGTCTCAACAGTTTACATATTACATATTACTAATATTACTACTGACATATGAAGATCCATGTAGACGATTACCAAAGGTACACTCACATACGAAGACCCATGTAGGCGATTACCAAACAAAGACTCACATAAGGAGATTTAGGTAAACAACTACCAAAGGCATATGTGCAGAAATAGGTGTAGGTGTGTGGATCAGGACCCAATAAGAACCTCTCACACGGTTATTTCTATTATTCATAAAGAAAAAATTGTCACAAGGAAAATAGGTGACTGAGGCTAGAGGCTATAAAACCTAGTTAACAAGCCTACGCTACAAGGTATGGGATACAAGTGAAAACGAGAAAGAATACCCTATGAAAGGGTGACCCACGAGTGTTAACCCTAGAAAAGGGAGATGTGCTACTCAACATTAGATAGTGCAGGTAAATGTAGATGGAGATATAGAGAGAATACAACCAGTGAAGAACCTCATAAATCTAATGTGTATACAATACTTAAAAGAATGAAATTAAAGGAAAATGTGAAGAAGTTATGGACCCTACTCACTAAGGGAAATGTTAGTAGAAACCATACTTAAATCATGGTTAACTTTACACGAGGAAATGTCCAGAATTATGTCAATAACTACAAAATTTAGACTTGAAGATCAATACTCATTTCCTCTGACAGGGGCATGTTAAACATTTCATTTATTTACCAGTACCCCAATAAATTTGTTAATATTCAATTTAATATCCTTGTACTCTTTTCTCAAAGGACGAAGAGAAATATTAGGGTTAGCCATATATAACCCAAAATTATATGAATAAAATGTAATCATGTAAATACTTTCCAGATATAGATGAAAAAATATAACATACTTGGCATGCTTTTCATATGCTTCATAGTGTCCCATAAGCATCTTCCTAGCCTATTCATTCAAATCAGACTCGGGAAATGGTTCTACAAGCAGGAATCTTATAACCTACAACAATAATCCAAAGTTTACAAAGGGAAAGAAATTAGTATTGTTTATGGAAAAATCATGTAATTTGGTCCCTGTAAATAAGATCCAAGAATGCATACACACTACATTAATGTCCATGCAAGTTTATTGTCGTAGAGTTGATAAAAATTAGATTTCAGACAATAATACAAGGCGTGTTAATTATGCAACAAATAACAATAATAAATGTTCCAACATATTTCTTCTTCTTCACATGAAGTCAAGTCAATTCTTATTGTTCCATGTGCACAGATCACGTCAAATGTAACATTTTGAATGCATTTTTAAAATTCACTTCTACATCCTACAACCACAAATAGTTCATCCCTAATTTTCTTGGTCAATTACTTCTAGAAAGTTAAAAGTGCCCACTCAAAAACAATCCACAAGTTGAGAAAAATCCATTGAGTTATATGCTCATGCGCATCATAGGTTTTCAAATATTATTTCGGCAGTATGAAACAAGTGTAAATCATGTAGCTCACGTTGTATCTAAGCAATTCCATTCAAATAGCTTATGTGCATCTTCAGTTTCCAAATATCTTTTAAGCAAAAAATATGCGACAAGCACAATTGCATCCAATCAAATGTAATGCACCACAATTCTTAACAAACATGATGATAAATAAGCTAGATTGATAAGTGGATGAACACATACAAGAAGAACGTGTCACAGTCCAAAGGTTGGATTCCAATCCTTCATCAGAGTGTTGACACATATCTCTCCATTGCTTGCAATATTAGGGTGGAAGATTTCTGTGACAAAATACCCTGTAGTCCAAGCCAATCATTACTATTGAAAGACATAAAAGTTTATTTCTCATTTTTTACAAGTCATGCATCCCCCTTATATACTTGATGATTTAGATAAGTATTAATTAGAAAAACAAAAAGAATGTCCTATAGGAAACTAAACATCTAAAGCAAGCATAATATCCATTTAAGAGAATGTAAATTGGATGAAGAATCATTATAAGGATCAACAATTACCTCTAGGAGGAAAGTTTCGAAAATCAGGAGTTAGAACCAGAGTAATTTTGAAAACACCAAATTCATATGGAGTGCCAGTTGTAGTAAAAAGCATCAATAAATCTAAATATAGATCACGTTCCAAAAATATAGTAATAACCATGCAAAAAAACGAATTCAGATGCTTGAGTAAATGAAATATGAAAAAATGATCCCTTTCTTAAGACTAGAACATCCAAACTATGTTACATTATTCTGGATTATTCTTTTAGAATGTACTTGGTCCTTCAATGTCTACAACTCTGATTGAAAAGTTGTCATCATTCACCACCACGTTTATACCTCCATGAAGTGATTCATTAAGACTCCTCACCTCCTTTTCAATTTCAATTATCACCCTAGGTCGGTGGTTCTCATGTTGAAATATGGCAACAAGAATATTCCAATTTAATTTGTCCTTGAATTAAATTGTGAATTAAAATCGAATTTAGTCTTCACAACTACTTGGAAATAATTAATTTATTTATTTTGAATTAATTAGTTGGAGAAATTGAAGTTAGAAGTCTTTCTGAAGTCATGCAAGAGTTATCCCTTAAATTAAGGAGATAAGATTGAGTTATATTTGAGTTGTAATTAGTTAACTCAATTTATTGAGTTATGTCCAGTTAAATTAGTTCCAAATTGTTTTAGGAACTAATAGTGAGTTAACAGTCAGTTGATGCATTAATGCACTCAACTAGTGCTACTCCAGTTAATTGAAGATTCCCTCATCAGAAACTCATGCATGTCTATTCTGAGAAATATCCAGTTGAGATTAATGTTCAAGGATAGTGTACTATCAGTTGCATGTGTTTTCTCATGGAGAAAGCTCATGCTTGCAGTCAAGGATTCATCCTTGAGGATTACATAGTTTTGAAGGATTGGCTTTCCACTTGGTAATATGAAAATCATCCAGAAGGAACAATGCAAGGAAATAGGAGATTGGAAGGCAGAGAGGAAGGTTGGAGAGAAGCCAATATTGTCTGTGAGCCTCTGTGAGGATTGTACTGAGAGCTGGCTAGTTGTGAGATGTATTTCCACCATGTATGATAATACAATAGTGTGGGGTTTTTAGGTGAGGCTTTCCCCAAAGTATTTTCATGTGTATTATGACCTTGATTCTTCTTCTTTTGGTTATATTGTTCAACTCAATCTTTAAGCTTCCACAAATTGATAGTAGAAGTAGGTTATAGTATTCTACTTTGATTTATATTGCATTATTGAGTAAACCTACAACAGATTTTCTACATCTCGTTTTCAGCCTGTAACACAAGATATATATGTATTTATTTATGAATATCCACTTCGAAATGGAATTCATCACAAAAATTTATTCCTAACAGAAACCATATTAATTGATCGCGAGAAACTCGAAATATAACAACCTACATGCAATGTTTACCACTGTCTAGGATGTTGGGATTTTACATTCTGTAAATTGAAGACTAATTGAAACTTTGCACCTTTAATTCTAGAATTGAGGAGATTAAAGGAAAAGGGACTTTCTTGCAGTGTTAAAGAAATAAAAATATGGCAAAAATCTATGTATTGGTAAAGACAAAATAGAAACATTCACAATATGACAATTACTGATAGCTATTTATGTATAGACAAATTGTAATAGAAAGAATAACAAGATCCAGTAAGAGATGAAAGGCCCCAACTATTTACTGATGTAAGGTTTTTAATTTTGAAAGGAAAAGGGACTTCCTTGCAGTAAAAAATAAACAAATATATGCCAAAAATCTATGCATGAGGAGAAAAAGGGATAGAAACATTCATAATATGCCAATTTCATTGTAGGAAAACCTCTACTAGAGATAATTGAGTATCTATAATGAGCTAAAATGCCCCATCATCCATCAGTGGGGTCATAATTTCTACCATGTCCCACTGATACAATTTCCTGAAATTCAACTTGTAGCAATGGTTGAAAACATCCACTTGCTGATTTGGCAGATGGAACCTCCCTATCTAGCAGGTAAGATGGAATTTCACAATTGTCATTTACCTTGAAGGCTTGAGAAAGACAACTTCAGTAAGGAATGTGGAAAGAAAAAACAACAGATAACATAGTCAAGGAATAAATACCACTAGCCATGACAAGATAAAGGGGGCATGTATTCATTTATGTCCATATTGACCAATTGTATCAGGGTGTAAAATGTGTACAACAGTAACATAATTTCCTGTGTTATGACTTGTCACAATGATTGCAAGTTTCCACCTACTAATCTTAAGAGAAAAATAAAACTTTAATCTTGCAAGTAAAATCAATTACAACAATTCTTTCTTAACTCTAAGGTTTCAGCATGAAAGATTCTTCACTAAAGAATATGGAACCAGGAAGCACTGAGAGAAACATACAACACAATCAAATGCAACTTGATTATGATAAAAGAATTTTCCACCTTGTAAACATAAGGCATACTTTACTTACCATGAAATGAGAAGCAAAACAATTTATTACAACACATATAATGCTTGTCAAAATTTCTGAAAACCCCAAAATTGGTTGTCTACATATTTGGTTGTCCTTTTTACAACAAAAATACTCTTCATAGGTTGTCTCTGCCTTCAACTGTCTATACCAGTAGATGATAAAAAAATTTCCAAAACCATATCGACATTCACATACATGATCTCTTTCGAGCAGTTGATCTTTCAATCACACTTGATTTTTGATGGAAGGGAATACTTTCATATTTCAAAAGCCATGGCAGAAATTTGTCAAATTTTGAGTCCATACCCCCAAATAATGACATCATATAGTCATCTAGTTAACCCATTTCTCCTTCATTGTTATATATTGTTAACAGAACCATGAATTAAAGCCAACATAATCATGAAATCCTGAACTACCAATTTTCTCATAGGGTTAGTTTCAATGACACACAATCACAGGGCTCTGTAATGTCTTTTCAAGGAATGAATCTAGAAAATTTAAACTCATGTGTACAACTTAACAAAGTGGGTGCAAGGAAGAGTTTTCGAGCATGTGACCACCCATCTAATGTAGGTGATGATTCCACAAGAGTTGAAACCATGACCTTATAGAAAAACCCAAAACAAAACCAATTAAAATTTAAAAGAAATACAAGAAGTTCTGCATTCTTCTACTTGTGAGAAATCTAAAGAAAGATAAGTTGAATTTATACAAGCATAGGTTTTCTTGCCCATATTTCTCCATCAATGTAAATTTACATTTGTGCATACAAATAATCGACAATCCTAGTAATTAACATACTTAAAAACACCCAAAATTCAAATTTCATTGCACATATTTACAAAGCCCTTAGAGATATGACCCCCAAAAGATATTAATAACCAATCTCTCTTGTAGACACAACCTCACTAGATCAAATTTTAGACTAAGAAGCAATCTAAAAAATCCCCCATCTACTGAATTGAATGCTTAAAGCCTCAATCAAGAAAATGAACCTAATTCCATGACATAAAATCCTATCCCACGTGAAAACAGGGCCAAAATGACACAAATAGAACCGATTCAAAGTGTGACAAAGGAACTAAACCCCATACCAGAAAACCTCATGAGTTGCAAAACAAGATTCAACATTCAAGTTTTGTCGGATCAGCTTTAGCTTGGACTATGATTGTTTATGTTTCTTCCACGTGCTCCACTAACTGTAAAACTCACCCAAAAAGAACACCATTGTCGACAGGGTGAATATTTTAACGCCTTTTGTGGATGTTAGAGCACATTTCAATCCATTAGAGACATTTCCATCCTTTGTGCGTCATTAACCTATAAATATTGGCCCGTCAATTAATCAGACCTCAAACAACAAACTCCTTTGGCAATGGCATCAAAATAGGCCACCATGTGGACGTGCACCAATTATTTATAACTGATTACAGAGTGGTTGTTCTGCCATCACCAACAAAATATTTAGCATAGGCTGCAACATTTGACCTAATAGAGATAAATATATCACTAACTTTGTAAGCATGTGGCATAATTGATTGATAAAAAAAACTCATGTTGCATGGGAAAGGACAAATGAATAAAACACAAGGTTTTCAACTAACTACCATCCACTAAAGGCATACTTTTCATGGAATTAGCAGGATGTTGCCCTTTTAGACCAAATAATATCTCTTCCATTTCTCGGATCCTTGTTGTACCTTTCATAGAAGCACCCCCATTGAGGATCTCTGGAAACCTGGTCATGTCAAACAAAACACTCTAAGCAATCCAATATTTACTCTCAATTTGAATAAACGTTTATCAAGCATAATCAATGTGAGAGTCTTACATCAACTAAAGTGTATTCTGAGGTAAAATGGAATTTAGTGGTCATGAATTTATAAGATTGTAGTAGGACATGGTAGTATTCCAGTGCCTAACTGAAGATAAGGCAAACTGTTCAGTATTCTTACATTGTTTTACTCTTTCTTCGGGTCCTTGATCTCTCCCATGATATGTTTTTTTCCTCAGCACTAGTTAGAGACTCCCAATATTTAGAATATGAAGATTACTATCAATTTTATATTATTGCATAGACAGAATTGATGAATGTCATTGTTTGAAAATTCTTAGATGGATTTTCCATAGAAATAGTGGAATAGAAGACAACTGAGTAGACACCAACAAAATACAGATAATGCTTCCTAACCTAAAAGTTTCTAAAAATTGTCTCTCCCACTCTTGCTTCTTGCTTCCAAGCAGCCTTGGCCCAAAGATGTTTTGTTGAGAAATTTTTTTAATTACATTACTTGATATGGATTGAATTTTGAGGCTTACCTATGCAATTTTGGCCAATCTCGCCAATCCTATTAAGGAGTTTAACTATCACAAGCCTAAGGTTTTACAACCTTGTGATCTAAAAATGTATGTACATCAAGGTCAATATGTCCATGGACCTCGAAGAATATGTTCTTAGTATGGATAAAATGTTCCACGAGCCAATGCAATATAATAATCTACCCAACACGTGTTTTAGGTGTCAGACCCTGACCACAATATTTGGAAACATTCCTTTCAGTCCAAACTAGACAAATGAAAACCGTAAGCTCCTCATGTAAAACCAACCACTCAAAAATTTCCTAATGGAATGTTGAATATAGTTGGGAAGAAATAATTCATAAAAAAATAAGGCCTCATCTAGCTAGACATGTCCAGATTCTTAACCACCTGCCAAGGTTGCACATGTCATTAATAGGCCATAAGCCTTTTAGAAACAAAAAAAAGACCCAACATGTTCTCCTCAAAGACCTTCCTGAACAAATGTAAACAATAGGTCTTGCTCACCTCATGCACTCTTTAATTTGTATACCTCACAAGATCCCATGGAGGCCTTAAAAAATCCAAAGATTCCTAGCTTGCATGAATATTTCACTCATTTCTTAAGGGACAACTTCCAACTCATTTGATGCCCTAGAAAACATAAGAAAATGAAGACAGCATCATTGAATATCGGCAGGTTAATGGAGCACTGTAGATATACTATGGTTAGAAGAATAGGGCACTCGTTTTGAGAGTTCAATTTTTTTATTTGTAAGATGTGAAAATAAATGTTTCCAACATGAAGATTGTGTTAAATTATATTTCGCTGAACTATGGTGCTTGGTTTGCTAGATGTAGATGAAAAGGGGGGTTTTCGCAAAGATTATTTAGCTAGAAGGCAACACAGATTAGCTTTATATGACGAGAACGCTTGAAGGGATAAGGTAATGTTGGAACTAGTCAACTATGACATTTGTGGTCCATTGAGGTGACTACAAATATTTGGTGCAATGTATTTTTTGCTCTTTGCCAATGTTTCCTCTAGGAAGATGTGGGCTTTCTTTCTTAAAATAAGTCAGATGCATATGTTGAATTTAAGAATATTAAGACAAAAGAAAATAAATAAAATAAATTATAAAGATCATTCGGTGTGAGAGTCGATGCTAATTTCACTCTAATAAATTTGTCCATTTTGTAAGAAGGAAGGTATCCAAAGACTTGTTTCTGCAACATATACAACCTCAACAGATTAGGGTTGTGAGAAGGAAAAAATAGGATGCGTGTTGGAATGTATGGAAGTTAAAAACATGTATTGAGTGAAAGGAGTGCACACTGCAGTGTACTAGATCAAGAGGAATCCTACCAAAGGCAGGATGGAGTGTCACACCAATGGAAGCTTAGTCCATAAGAAAACCACATTATTGCAACTTAAAATATATTTTCTCCAGTATCATATGTTCTAATCTAATTCTATATGAGGAAATATCAACTTAGATTCAAAATGCAGCAAATTGATGTTTGTTGAATAGAATGAACAATTAAAGGCCTATAACTTGTTAGATATTACATCTAAGTTATAACAAGGTGACTATTTCCCACCCAAGCGATAACCACTAGGAGACATTTTTTCTCCTAAATGACAACCTAAGAGCCAAAAACCATAATATGCTTAATATTCTTATTTTCCGCGAGAGAAACTGGAGAACCTAAGCCAATCTCCATTTGTGCACCAAAAGTTTCTAATGAAAAACATCCCTCTACATTGAATCCTCCCACCTGGATTGTGGGCAACTTCTCCATTTCTTGAGACATGAACCCAACACCTTCTTGTTAGTCCATGATAACATTTATATTTAAAGGAATAACATCTATGTCATATGCTAATGATCTTGTTCCCCAGTTTCTCCTACAATTCAAAGATGGACCCCTTATAGACAATTGACATTTCCTACCCACATGCTTTTGCCTACTAGGTTTTAAGACGTTCAGAGAATAATTTGAGAGCCCTTGTATAGAATATAAGGCCCTATTGGCCTAGATATTGAAATTTGTTGTCCGTTTTATTATTCTTTGTGTTGTTATGGTGGTTAAATAAGACATTGTAAATTACACAGGGGCTTCACTCACTGAACTTCTGACATAACATGTGCATTCGTGGCATACTAAACAATACCCTTAATTTGACTACATATTGAAAATACCTCTAAAATTCACATTATTTAACCCCCTACCAATATAAATCCAATACACCTTCTCAATTTATAAAACCCCTACTTTCTTTTTCTTGTGTAAATAAGCTTTGGTATTAACAGAGAGTAAATATGTTACAAAACTTTTGCAATAGCAGATTTATGGCTGCTTAAACAACTAGCCTGACTACTGGTAAAGGGATACATTGGCTACTTAGAGGATTAAACAAGGAACACCACGCAGGGAGGCCGAGAAGATACGGCATAACAAACCAAAACTAATTCCTCGAACTGAGTACATAGCAGAAGTAACATAAGAAGAGGCTTAGGAAGCGACCAGCAAAAAGAAGACCGTGAATTCTTCCATCAACAGTTGGCTGACCCCGACTTCGGCGGGTTTCCTAGAGGGATTCTAGAGGTCTCACCAGTGGTGCCTTCGGTGCCAGCAACGTTCCGCATGAGCTTAATTAGCATTGTTAGCTTCTTGCTGATGGTGTCTGCTTGCTGGTCCAGCGAGGAGAGCTTAAACTCAATACTCTCCACCACACACATATGGTCGTGCTCCATAGCATCCATCTGTCATTTGAGGTTCCGCACCCGCTCGTCCTGTTCTTCCTGGGCTTCCAGCACTTTAGCCAGCAGAGTATTCATTCGCCATGCTTCTGCCTGGGTCCGGACAAACTGGGTGGCCTGCATGAAGGTGGTTCCCGGGTCCTACAACCAATTCACCTCCTTCCCCAACTGCTGGTCGGAGACTTGTTTTTCCTCCTCCTTCACACTGCTTTCTAGATTATTTGGCTTACGCTTGTTCCTCTGTGATGTCCTGGTCTCATACATGGCTTTGGCCTGCTAGAGATCCTTTATAGCTGACTGGTTGTGGCAACTTTCCCCCTTCATGGCGTAGCCTGTTTCCACGGAGATTACCAGCACTAAGTTGGCAGCGAGAGCGAACTTAACCTTGCTACGCGTTAAAACTATGCTTTCCTCTGTGGCCGGGGTAGTTGTTAAATAACCGATGGCCAGGGTATGGTCGGAGGGTGGCATTGGATGGATGTACCACTTGCCTGTCCGGTCGATATAATTGCAGCGTGAAGGGAGAATGGATGGAACTGGGAATGATTGCTGGCATTTATTGTCACCGTCCCCTCCCTCGTCCTCAGCCAGCCAGGTGTGCTGAGTCGTGCCTTGCTTACGGTGCTTGATATCGAAGCAGATCATGGGTAGGTACGTATCTTTTGGTCTGCAGCTACTGACTGAAATGCCTTGTGCCGATTTTCCTTCGGCTTCTGCCGTATTTAAGGTGGATCGCTTAGTCAGCATGACTACTTACCGGAAATGTTAGATCCGTTGTCGTACCTTTGCCATTTCCCGCCGGAGTTATGTCCATCCGGGCGAGCTGCATGCATTTTCCCTGGAGGTCTGGGCAGGAGATGTCTTTCCACCAGCTGTCCCATTTTGCATTGGGGTTCTCAATCCCGAAGTTTGCGAGGTGGTCTGCCACCATATTTCCCTTACGCCTAATCGCCTGAAAGGCAAGACCTTTCATTTCATTGAGCAAATTGGCTATGTTTTCGGTTACCTGTGCTAAGTGCCAATGCTTTGTTACCTTGCTTGTCGGCGTGCCACTGTAGATTTTCCTGGCCGCTGTGATGGCCACCTCTGAGTCTCCCTCTATGACTGCATTGGCGATTTGGTTCGATCTTAGAATTCGTAAACCTTTTTCCACAGCTGCGAATTCCATCTCGTTGTTGGTGCCTTCTCCCAGAGCCTGACTGTAGATGTAGAGAATTTCCCCTCTATTATTTCTAATGACTCCGCCTATGCCAGCTAGACCGGTGTTTCCCCCGGAGGCACCATCGAAATTAAGCTTAAGGAAGCCTGTCGGGGGCTTGTGCCATCCATGCTGTCCTGTTCGAGGTTCTTGCTTGCTGCTTACAGTTGATGTGTTGTTCCCGTTCTCCAGCTTGAAGCTTTCCAATATGCGCTGGTCCCTGGGTGAGACATTTGTGTCGGGAGTAGCATTACATTTTTCCAGGATTAATTGGTGGATATTTTTGGTTAAGGTAAGTTGAGATAACTCGAAATTTCTTTGCTCATTCTGGAAGATACGCCTGTTCCTTTCCTTCCATATGGTCCATGTTATGAATCTAGGTATAATTTTCCAAATGCTATTTACTCTGAGATTGTTTGAGTAGTCGCGTGGCCACTGAGTTGTTGTGTTCTGGATAGAATTTTTGTCCCTATTTTTTTGCTGCATGATATTTTCTATCCAATTCCATATGGTGTCTGCCCATTCGCAAGAATTGAACAGGTGATTTATAGATTCTTCTGCTGTTCTGCAAAGAGGACATATAGAAGGACCTGAGAATCCTTTTTTCCGTAAGTTTTCCCAAGTTAGGGTTTTGCTGTGCATGAGGAGCTAGAGGAATGTCTTTATTTTAGGCCAAAAAATGCCATCCCAAACCTTGATGCTCCAGGGCATGGTCTCCCCGTGTTCATTGTGCTCCAGTTGCTCCCTTGCTTCTTTCAGGGTGAAATTGCCACTGCCCTTCATTCCCCATCTGAGCTTGTCCTTTTCTGTGGATGTTCGGATTTTTCTTTTGTTTAGGGTGCTTAGCAAGTTCTGAATGTTTTCATTTTCTGCTGAGGTGTTGTTCGTGTTCGGGGATTTCCAGGTCCTCCACTCCTACCCGTTGTTATCAGGGCTCCAGTACTGATGAACTTTATAATTGCCCATGTTCTAAGCTTCCCTTTTGTAATTTTCCAAGTCTGGAGTTGCTAGACGAGGTAATTGCTGCCAAGCGTCCTCCCAGAAGAACGTTGTTTCTCTGTTGCGGATTTCCCAGAAGCTGTGGTCTTGAATTATACTTCTATTGCGCCTAGCTAGATTCCAAGTGGGAGATCCTTCCGGTACTTCCTGTAACCTAATTAGATCTTGTTCATTACAATCAGGGGTGTATTTCTCCTTCTAGTGTCTCGCCCAACAAAGGGTGGGTTCTTTAAGCCAGCGCCACCATAGCTTGGCTCCACAGGTCATGTTGGATGTAAGTGGGTCTATTAAATTAAGGCCACCTGCTGATTTTGACTTGCATAGTTTATTCCAGGCCACCAAAGCCCATTTGTTTTTTTCCGAGTTGCCTTTCCATAAGAATGATCTTTGGATGGATCTTATCTTGTGAAGGACACCTTGAGGGGCAGGCAGGATGGAGAGCATGTACTGTGGTATAGCTTGCAGGATTGCCTTGGTTAGGACTAATCTGCCCGCAAAGTTGAGGGCTCTGTGCGTCCAATGTCTGCATTTGTTCTCCAACTTTTCCAGAGTTCTTTCCCAATGATGCTTTTGCTAGGGCTTTGACATTAGCAGGGCTACCAGGTACTTTGAGGGTAGATTGCCCCGTTTGAATCCAAGAATGTTTGAAAGATGCTTCTGGATTGCCAGGTGAGTATTAAAGAAAAAAATTGTAGATTTAGCATGATTAATTTCCATACCTGACGCTTTGCTGAATAGACTTAGGATGTTCTTGTAAGCCATGGCCTCTTTCACCGTGGGGGTACCATGCAGCATTGTGTCGTCCACGAACTGCTGGTGCGTTGTGGCCGGGATAGATTGCAGAGGATGTAGTCCTCTAAGATTGCCTTCTGCTTTTGCTTTGCGGATGAGACAACTTAAGCCTTCCATTAGGATCACGAAGAGGAAAGGGGAGAGAGGGTCTCCTTGCCTGATGCCCCGGGTGGGGGAGAAGGGTTCTGAGGGTGATCCATTGACTAATATGGAGAAAGTGGTGGATTTGATTAAAGCCAAAATCCATTTGATCCATAGATGAGCAAAGCCAAAGGCTGAGAGAACAGCTTCCAGATATTTCCAATTTACTTTGTCAAATGCTTTGGAGAGATCCAGTTGCATTAACATCCCTGCTTTCTTCCTTGTCTGGAGAGTATGCACCATTTCTTGTGCTAAGAGGATGTTGTCCAGAATCTGTCTGCCTTCCACATATCTGGACTGTTCTTCTGAGATGAGATTGGGTAGAATGGGCTTAAGACGGTTTGCTATAACCTTGGAGATGATCTTGTAGATCACATTGCAAAGTGCTATGGGCCTGAACTTCTCAGGAGTGTTGGCATTCTCTTCCTTTGGGACTAGGGCCAGGAAGGTAGAGTTGAGCGATTTAAGAATGGTGCCAGAGCGTCTTGAATCTTCAACCACTTCCCAGATCTCTGTTTTGATGGTGGGCCAGCACGCTTTGTAGAAGTTAATGGTGAAGCCATCTGGTCCAGGGGATTTGTCATTTGGCATGCTTTTAACGGCCTCCTCTACTTCCTCCATTGAGATTTCTCTGAGGAGAGCGAGATTTTGCTCATTAGTTATGACCTTAGGAATGGCTTGCGTTAGAGAGTCAATTGCCTCTGTTCTTTCTTCTTGAGTCTCCTGTGCAATGTGTTTGAAATGCCCTGTGAGGAGAGAGGAAATTTCCTTGTGGTTTTGTAGAGTTTCGCCCGCTTAATTTTTGAGATTGAGGATTTTATTTGCACTTCTGTAATCTAGAGTGGACCTGTGAAAGAATTTTGTGTTTTTCTCGCCCTCTTTAAGCCATTGCACTCTGGATTTCTGTTTCCAGAGTGTTTCTTCTTGTTGACATCTTTGTTGCCATTGAATCATCAGA
Organism: Pinus taeda; assembly: GCA_000404065.3. NCBI lineage: Eukaryota > Viridiplantae > Streptophyta > Pinopsida > Pinales > Pinaceae > Pinus > Pinus taeda. The sequence continues at coordinate 130,637 of APFE031644389.1, forward strand.
TTTTTTTCAAGCTCTTTAGTTTCTTCACTAATATTGCCAGAGATCCAGCTTTTGTGAATTTGCTCGAGCTTACTCTCTATTATGGATTTTTCCTGGAAGATGTTGCCGAATTCCGTGGCATTCCACTGCTTGATTTTTCTTTTGATGTGTTTTAGTTTACTTTGGAGCTTGAACATTCTGGTTCCTTGGATGTGTAGTGGTTCATTCCACCACTTCTCCAGCAATTTGACGAAGTTAGGGTGATGTAACCAGAACTTTTCAAATCGGAATGGCTTATTTCTAGGAGTGCCAAGGAAGGCAGCGTCTAGAGAGATGGGCCAGTGATCCGATCCTCCGCTAGGGAGAATATCCAAATTGACAGTGATGCCCTCTAGAATAATGCTTTCTGAAATGAGGAATCGATCCAAGCAGGAAGCTATAAGTTTCTCTCCTCCTCGTCTATTATTCCAGGTGAAGGAGCTGGAGTTAGGCTGGACATCCACAAGTTTTGCATTTTCAATAAATTCTACAAAGAGCTCTGCATCCCTGTTTAGCTTTCAAATCCCTCCTTTCTTCTCCAGGAGGGATGTAATCATGTTGAAATCTCCTCCCATGATGATCTTTGAGGTGTTATGTCTTAGTTGCAGATTCCTAAGAGAGTTGAGGAATTGAAGTTTTTCTTCTAGTCTCTGAGGGCCATACACATTGATACATAGATAGGTTTCAGAGTTACCTATGACTTGCATCTCCGTTGCAATGTAAGATCTGGTGGCCTCCATTGCAAGGACACTGATTACTCTTGTATCCCAGAGGGTGGTGATACCTCCTTCCCATCCTTGACTGGCTACTTCTATGAAGTCGAGAGGCTTACCCAATTTTTTGCTGATGTTTGCCATGTGAGAAGTGGCACATTTTGTTTCTTGAATGAACATGATATCCGGCTTTTCTGTTTGGTACTTCCTGAGGAGAAGTCTTTGTTTTGCTAGGCTGTTGAGCCCTCTTGTGTTCCATGAGATTATTTTCATTGATAACCAGGCTTAGTAGTGGTAAGATGGGAAGGCATTGAGTGCCTTCATTTTACCTGAGTTCAGCATTAGAATCCCTAGATCATGTAGCACCTCACCATTTGTCCTTCTTCCCCTTTTATTTTTTTTCTTGAAGCCAGTTGGGTTAAGGGAGATATTTTTGGAGTGGTTTCTTGTACCTGTTGCAATGCCCAATTTCCGATTTTGCCTGTCCAGTTCCGCCTTCTGCCTTGCTATGAATAGTTCGCTAATCTTTTTTAATTCTTCTTCTGGAGCATTTTCTATTCCTTTTGATTTCCAGTTTTCCTCTATTACTGGAAGGTTTACACCTGCTTTTTCTAAGGCTTCGTTTAGCTCCATCTCATTACTACCACCATCATTATTTAGCATTTTCGTGTCTTCGTCTTGGGTACTTTCCTGCTCTTGCCTGTTGGCCTTCAAACTTAGTGGATCTGCATCCTTTTCTTGCCTGTTGTGGTCTGGCTGGTTCTTTGCCTTCTCTGTGCCTTGCTCTTCCACCATTATCTCTTCCGTGTCTGTGTCTGTTTCTAATACACTGAAAGTGTTAAGGGTATTGCTTGGTGTTGCCCCTATTCTATTTGATCTTCTTCTGTTGGCTCTTTGTCTTGCTTTTGGTCTGGTAAAGATTTATGTGCTTTGAGCTTCTGGCAAGGGTTTGAGAGCTTCTTCAGTTCTGTTAAGCAGAAAGTCTCTTACTAAATGACCGTGTTCATGACATTTTCTGCACCGAAATGGGATCTGTTCATAGTCAATGGCCTGGAAGTAGTCATCATCCCTAAACTCCAACCAAATGCCTTCATGCAGGGCTCCCGATATGTCCAGTTCCACACAAATTTTGGCACATGAGGTGTATCTGCGCTGTATAGTGGTTTCAGAGGATTTAATGAAGGTACCTAGCTTGTCTCCAATTTGTTTGAGTGTTGCTAAGCCCCAATAGTCTATGGGGAGGGAGAAAAGACGAATCCATACTGGAACTTGAGTGAAGGTCTCTTTTTCTGGGACAAAATTTCGTTTCCAGGGTCTCATATAGAGACCCGCAGAGGCAAAAAAATATGGACCCCCATCAAAAACCCTATCCTTATCTTCTAGGTTTGTAAAGACAACAGTAAAGAAACCTTTCGCTCCTAGGTGTAGATTGATATCACCTTTTGGGTCTCCAGTGTTGTTTGATCCATTGGCAGAGGGCGCGCTCCGTTGGCCATAGTCCCATGAACTTACATATGACTGCATGCTCTGACATGTGCTCGCGGTGGGCTTGAATCTCCGGGTCTGTGCATACCACTCTGAGTGCCTCGTTTTTCTTTGGTTTGCAAGCTCCTTGGGGTGCTTTGCTGGTACCAGGAGTGAATGATGGTTCCTTGTCTTTCTCCTCTCTTTTTTTCCTTTCTTCATCTTGCTCCTCTTCTTCTGTTGTCTGGGGATTCATTAATCCAGCAGTTCTTTGATCTGTCTCTGCGCCTTGGGTTCTATCTTCTTTTTCATTGCTTGGTTTATCTTTCTTTTTGGAGCCGCCTCTGGTTTCTGCTGGCATTTTCTGCTCCTTGTCGTTTCTGGTGCTGCCTGATTCTTTGCTTTCACCATATCCCGATATTTTTAATCCTTCCTTTGCTTTATGCTTGTGCATGACGATTTGCTTGAAGGATGGGGTCCCTGTGGACCCCCTGCTTATCATTTTTCGGGTCAATCCGCGCCCCCTATAGAGAAGGTCAGCCAATCTGTGGTTTTGTGCTGCCAGAGCTGTCTCTGGTTTGTCAGGTTTGAGGCGTTAAACCCTAGACCAGAGTTCGCAGCCGTTTTTTCCAGAGCTCATTCCTAGTTATTTTTTCATAAAACCCCTCTTTTCACTAAATATTGTATGTATCCATTTTTTTATTCACACTTTTTATACCCTTTTATTTTTATATCCCTAATATAGTGACATGATGCCTCTCTTATGACACCACATGCATTCTACAATGCACCTTTCTTCTTTTTTTATACATTGTAAATGCATATTAGTTGCACCTTTCTTCTTTTGATAGACATTGTAAATGCATATTAGTTCTCCCACAATGCAATTACTTAACCCACACTCAAGCACATCTCACTATGATTTGTGGCATTTAATGGTCTAAGGCACACAAAATTCTTTTTGATTCCAATTTGAGAGGAAAAATCCTTATTGGCCATGAAACTTTAACACCTATAGGAAAATTCCTTCACTAATCCACCATATCATAAATCAACTCAGGCAATTCTAGGATTGAGCATAGCAAGTTCCAGTCATTGGATAAGGTGATAGTCAAGGAAAAGTCTTTAATGACATTACATTTCCAAGACCTGATTTAACCTATCAATGACTAAATTCTACTACAGATGCAATCACCTAGAGCTACAAAGGATCATAAGCAAGACTATAGAGAGTTTACTCTCAATTTCATTCTAAACTTGTTTATTTGCTTCCCCAAGAGCTACAAAGGATCATGAGCAGGGCTAAAGAGAGCTTAATCTCAATTGCATACTAAGCTTGTTTATTTGCTTAAGATCCAGGGGCATAAGAGCATTGGAAGTAGACTCCCACAATGCAAATTCATTTCTAGGTTTGGGTGATGCTCAATTTTGACCAAAAGAAAAGCCCACGAAAAGCCTCCAAAACCATCACAGAATCATCTCTATTAGATACTCTGATGAGGAGAAAGAGGTCTGGTGTGACTCTTATTCCTTTTTGAATGAGAAGTTCCATGATATGATGGCCTATTTAGCTATGTAAGTACATGTGTATCCAACCTGTAGAAAGACCACAACAAGACCAAAGAAATACTTACAAGCCCTCAAGCTTATGTACAAATTTGTCATTTCATCCATGAAGTTCTTGGTGCTAACACCCATTACAATATCATTTTAATGGGATGCCCTCCCTTGTTGTAATGGGGTTCTCTCCCTTAGCTTAAGGATACATACATAATTATGCTTGCAAGCCTTGGATGAGGAAACATCCAATCTTCCATGACCAGCCTGCACTCCAACTCATGGCCCGTCAACTACAGTTTTCTAGGCTGCATCTGTGTGTATTTTGTCAGAGAAAAAAACCTATATATACATGAGAGGTGAACATACATGTTGTCCCCAAAAGGATTGGACTTGGACTTTCATCCCAATTTGAATACATACATAAATACACACATATATATACTACCAATATTAATTAGGCACACTGATTTCATATTTTCAAGCTAACCCAAATATGGCCTGTGGATGTCAATTTCAGATTTCTAAGGTCTATTTTACCAAAGATAATTCATAATAATAATTCCTCATCCAAGCAAGTATAAACATTGAGGAGTTGACCCTTAAGCATATAAATGGTCATATCTAAATTCTGCACTCCAAGACTCTAGAGTAGAACAAAAACCTTCAAGATTCTCGTTAGATAGGGTATGAGGATTCCATAAGGTAGAGATCAAAGATTTCACTATTCCAGCCAATCCACAATACATTGCCATAGCTCTTTTGCCTAGATCTATGCTTAACTCAAGACTGAAGTCTGAGGAAGATTGATAGAATTCTTGGGTGAGCTTAAGGAGTAATGTAACACTCTTGCAATGCTCAAGAGTCAGGTTTGACCCCTAGACCAAACTTACAGGAACATGAGTGCATTGGTGAACATTTTAGATTTCATTTTCAGATGTTCTATGAAGACTAATTATTTAGCCTTCTTATAAAACTCAAGATTCCACCTATGAAGCTTGTCATAAAGGTTGGGTCTCCAAACGCAAAGTGGCATCATCAACAACATCTCCCATCAACCAATACACTCAACCATGACACTAAACTCAATACTACAGAGTCATACCCAAGAGGTAGCATTCATTCAGTGAACAAATATCAAGCAATTACAACTAATGTTCCACCTAGTTTCCAAGATTCAAGGGGATAGGGGGATGTTAGGATATGTTTGTGTGTGTTATAAACATGATTCAAATTTAAATTCAATAACGAAATATATTGATTCGCACATCATAAATGATTCAATAGTACATACTAAAGTCTAAATACTAGACTAGTAAATTGAAATTACTCAAGCTCAAAAATAGTAAAAGGTGATGAGTCAAATGCTTGGTCTAAGGTCATTAGTATAAAAAATAAAGACTCAAAAGTTAAAACTAAAAATGATCAATGGACAATGAACCAATGTTATCAAAATTGGCCTAGTCATCGAACCAGTTGACCCCAAAATTGATAATCAGAGAAAACCCAAGCCAAAAGACAAGTGAACCAAAAATTACATAAATATTCATTTAAAAAAAAAATGTAAATATTCATGTACATCAATATGAATCTAAACTGCTATACACAATTATTAAAATTTTCGCATATATATAACAAGTAAAGGTGCATATAACCAAAATAACACTGACTACAATCCATCTTTGAACTAGAAATGCATCAACAAAGAGGTTGTAGATGGACTCTATAGTCCAAAAGAAACCATGCCTCTAACAAACACCTGCATATCATCATGATAGAATAAATTGAATCTATGAAACAACTCCATAGACCTAGAGCCAAGTCAGCTTGTTGAGCACTGGCCAGAAAAAGCTTTGTAAAAGCACTAAAGAAAACCTATGACTATTGTGAAAAACGTAATACCACTATTAAGACACATTACAAAGCTTGGTGTTAGAATATTCATCTGTTATAGTTGAAAAGTACATATCATACAATTCAGAATCTACCATGCCCTCCTAAATTGAATCCAGCTTTTTCTTATCAATGTGCACTCTGGTAGAAGCTAGATCCTTCTTCTTGTGAAATGTTGATGCACCAATGCCTATAACTTTTGTTGAAGTGACATTTATGCTTGGATCCTGAATATTATTCTCATATTTGTTTGTAATGGTAGAAGTGGGGAAGGATAGGTCACGAGGGTATTTCTTGGGCCTTCATTTAAAGCAATAGACTCTGAAATTTCCACTTTACTCTTCAATTTGGGCTTCAAAGCATGAATGCTTGTATAGAGCCTGCAAAATAAACCCATATAAATATATTTTGTTTAAAACATAATTACACTGTATCTCTTGTAACATAATCACGTCGTACCCATAAAAAAGAAAAATTGATAAGTGGTTGAACACATACAAGAAGACTGTGTTACAGTCCAAGGGTTAGATTCCAATCCTTCTTCAGAGTATTGACACATATCTCTCCATTGCTTGCAATATTAGGGTGGAATATTTTTGTGAAAAAATACCCTGCATTCACACATCCAATACAAGTTAAAAAAATGTAAGATTTAGTATTCTTTACACCATAAACAATGTTTTGATATCAAGAAAAGTCAAAGAAACTAATAATTCACTCATGATATGATGGTAAGAATGAATTGCCTTGTGGAATCAAATATGGACAACCATGACTGGCCATTGAGATTTGTCTAACTCAACTATACTTAATAGGAAGCCTGAACATAGTAACTCGGCTATTGCTAATAGAAAATTTTTCATCTTATACGAAACGGCATATTGTGTTATTCCATGAGGTATTATTGTGTGACAATATTACAATGGATTGTAAGAAAATTTACGTGACTGCTACAGGGATTAAATCTCTTCGGTGGAAGGCACACCAATATACTTATAGATGGTAAGCAAGAAAATTTGTGAGATTCTGCTACACCTAGCAGGAAGCTTAAGCATAGTAACTCGGCTATACTTGAAACAAAAAAAAATAAATCTCTCTATACCAAACAGTGTGATAATATATTTCAGGACTCCATTGAGAAATTATTGCATGACTTAGTTTTTCACAATTCAAATAAAGTTTGGCCATAAATTGGAAAGCACAGCACAATTTTGCTACTTATCTAACATTCCACATCACACATCCAATACAAGTTAAAAAATGTAGGGTACAAGAGAAATGTGCAAGGTTAGCAAGAATACTTATCATGGATGGATATGACTGACACGCAAGAAAGGAGATAGGTAGAAGAATATACGCCATTGAGAAAAAAAATAGTTTATATGGTGGAATAAACTATTAACAATTGCATTCTATAGTTTTCTTGGGAGAAAGAGCCGCAGGTATGTGGCTCCATGTGTGCAGGATAGGAGGTCTATCTAGGCAGCGTATCACTTAATTTTGGGTACAAATTTCCTGTTGAATATAGTTGCTATCAGAGGAATACATGTTGGATGTTTTTCTGTGCTACTTTGGTGAGGTTTATCTTTATTATAGGTTGCAGGAATAGAGCCGCTACAGTAGCTTGTTGCTAAGACTATTCGGTGGGTATGAAGGCATGTATAAGTCCTCTCTAGGAAGCATATGCCCAGGCTTGAGTGTAGACAGGTCAGAATTCTTCCATGTAGTTTGGGAATGTTTCAAGATTCGTTGAGGAGGAGCTACCAAGCTCTAAATCAGTGACTGGGTGTCTTTTATGGATAATCACAGTAATTGAGGGAGAGGAGAATGAGGACTAAAGCTGATAGCCCTAACGAGTGACCAATATTACCATCAACACTTGAAGCTAACTGTGTTTGTGCCCTAACCAGTATTCATAATTGCAGTATAGAAATCTCTAGCATATAGGAGGATATACTTAAAGATTGAAATCTTCTATGATCTTGGGAGATGGGTCGAACCTATCTAGATGCTTGATTGAAGTATTACAACCCTCATTTTAGAGGACTGTATCATTCTTAAAAGAATAATTTCTCTTTGAGGTTCTTAGATCCCTGGAACGTTTCAGATGACAGCTATGGTTTCACATCCATCTCATCCCTTTTTGCTTCATTGCATATCACTGAGCATTTAAAGCTGAGTTGTTAAAGGGTATATTGAAGACAACCCAATTTGAGCATGAGTACTGGATATTTGTTGAGAGTTTGTTGACAATTTTGAATATAAGGATCAACCTTTATTATCCTATGTGACATACTTTCTAGGAAATTTTTCAGATCAAGGAGAAATATTAGATAATCAATGATTGTATTGCTCTAACTTTTGCAGCAATTTGTTTGGGGATATATGTATATATATGTTATTAACATAATCCGTCAGGTCTATGAAGTCATTATGGGAGATGTATTGATCACTTGATATCTCAAGGCAATATGTCCTTTACTCTCAAAACCAACTCTAAGGTTCTGACATAGGAAAAACTACCTAAAGGCAATTTAGCTAGTTTTTATAATCACCTTACATAAACTTGTGGGTTATGACCCACCTATGCAAACAGAAGTGTTACATTGGTAGGTTTTAAACAAAAACTGACCAATCACCCAACAACACTTTAGCATGTAATCCACCAAAAAATGCTGGTCCCACCTGAATGCACAAGAATGGACTCCAAATGAAATAAACCCACATCCATAAACTCCTCGAGTTCACCTAGGATCCTCATATCACACATCGCATTTCGTAATTCCTCCATGCTAGGGTTCATTCACTCATGAATGATGCGATGTGATATTAATCCAATGGTCAGCATCACTAGTGATCGAACGGTCGATAGAAATATTGCACAGGGATCTGCGTGACATTTAACCGCCCTTACGGAGATGATAAGGATTATAAATCCTCAATCTATAAAAGTTCGGGTTTGCCTTTGTAGTTAAAGTCTGTTCTCTTAAAACCCGATATTCATTGTATAATGGAGGCCATCAAATCCTACGGTCTGTGGCCCTTCAACTAGCACACGGATTACCAGACAACTCAACCCCCGTAGTTGACTGTGACATAAGCATTTGAAATTTAAATCAACGGCTGGGAATGAGTGCAGGTCTTCAGCCACGATCAAGACATCTATACACGATTTTTCCCCATTGTTGTTGATCTCCATCATTCTATAGATATGTCGATCTGACGATCCAGATCTCTTCCTCTGACATTCCTCTTCCGTCATTAATATCCATCGATCTAAACGATCTGACGGCTCCCTCTATGCTTGTTTTCTTATGATGGAATTCGCCTTTCCACCCAGATTAACTCTTCCACACTCTATTTAAATAATCATGACACCCATACAACAATTAACGAGTTTCATCATTGGATCACCATCGATCCTTATAGTCATCGATGGTCGATCAATGAACTAATAACATGGGAATTAACTCAAGAGCACATAAACACACAGACATACAAATTCCACATAACACACAGTTTATATTATACATAGTACAATTATAGTCTAAGGCATTTCAGACTTAGTCACAAATTCTCCTCTCGACTACATTGAATCCAAACTCTTTGTTTACACAAATGTTTTCTGCCCCCTCTCTATCTCTTCTCACACACACAGACTCTTTATAGAGAAATTACAAAGTCATGGATCATCTCAGATCCACGATTTCCTCTCACAAATCACCTAAATCTCTCAACACACATACATGGCAGATAATTACATTAAATTAGGTCTTCTCAAGACTTATTAATTCCATCAAATTAGCTCGTTTTTAACAGAAATTTTCTCCTAGTTTACATGATTGTCCTTGTCTCCTCCTCCATAGTTTTGACTTTGACTTTTGATTAAGGGTGGTCAGATGCTCCTGCATCAGGTTCTAAGTGACCTTTCTCTGAACTTGATTTAAGAATCTTGATCTCTAATGATGATGTAATCCTAGCAACTTTTGATTAGTGCTCTTATTGAAGGTATCTAGGCTCATTGAGATCAACAATTAACTTCCCCACAAGAATTCTAGGCTATGCTTAAAAGCCTGACCTATTAAGTTTTCTTGTTGGTAAGTAAGGTAGCCATATTTTGTACTAAGAGGTTCAGATTTGAAGATTGAAGTCGAGGCAAACAGAAATGTAAGGAATTTTATTACATCTCATATTCAATGCCTTGACAACCTTATCCTATCTTTGACCTTAATATCAACTTATAGTATCATTTTATTCAAAGTCAAATGCCTTATCATATTGTGAAATGTGGCTCTTGGTTTTCAAATCTACTTGACCTTCTCTCTCTTTAATTATTGAAATCATTCAAAGATAAGAATAGAACATCTCCAAGAGAAAAGTTATCAGCTTGATGGAAAGTCATTTTAAAATCATATAAGTGACAACTTAATTAGGAAAATTTTATGAAGATATGTCTAAGATTTAGGTTGAAAATTGACTGAGTGTAGAAGTTGTCATGGAATCATTAATAAGTAGAAAAGGGTTCTGCTTTTGTTGTTAAGTTGTATCACTAATACACATCATCAGCTGAATGTTGTGGTGAACCTATCAGAGGCTGAAACATTCAGATCAAGGACACAAATTACTTTCGCTAATGAATATGTATAAGGAAATGTTGAGATTAGTTAATGCTACACATGTATTACTATTACATATGGAATAAAACTAAGAAGCCTTGTTGACAAAACAATGCTTGTATGGACCATATTGGTATATTGAGTAATGATGGGGTTGTCCTGGAAGTATGAAGATCTGTAGCTATCATGAATAGTATCCTATGCAATAAAGATACAATATCAGTGGCACTGTCTATGAATGACATCCCTATACATTCAGCACAACATCATTTATTCTATATTTTTATCCCACCATTTTGTATGATATCGCTATAAGTCTAGTAGTGTTGTTGATATGTTGTAGGCCTTATATGTTGATGCCTGTGTTACAAGATTGTTCACAATCAAGCTGTAAACCAGTCAAATGCATCTTTTGAAGCTTTTATTCTTGAAGATCGGCTAGGAAAATAATGGCCTTTGTTGAAATCATCTCAAGAAATATGCCTTATCCTAATTAAAGAAGAACCCTGTTGATTCTTCAGAAAGTTCCTCTTTGGTTTGGAGCTTCCTTGAAGACCATACGAGAAGCTCAGGAAATTAAACATAGCAAGGCTCTACTATCTTTGGATTAATAGCAGGTTGAGATAGACCTATGAATACAATTTGAGTATGAGGGAGCTATGATTTGGCTATTGATGAAATTTATCCTACAGATGATAACCCTCTCATTTATCAAAGTAAGAGGGAGATTTTTCTTGAGGGGTCAAGATGAAGGGCTCTAAGATTAAAAGGTTTGATAAGATGGAGATGTTGTTAATTTGGACATAGTCATCTTATGAGGTCTGATTAAATTGTTTAAATGAAGTGTATTCTTCCAAGACAAGATGTTGTTATTTTGAATAGAACAAAAATAGTTTGCAAGGCTCCCATGACAAAAGGGGCTTACCTCTGTATGCCAATAGAAATGGTAAATGTCTTGAACATATTCAACTACAAAAAGTTTATTTTCATTATCTACTTCGTCAATGTTGGGCAAGTAAAACAAAACCAATGGAAGTAAAATAAATACATGTAAACCATTCCAACTACACAGCGAAGCAAAGAGCCCTGTTATTGACCTCAATATATCCACACGCAGTTACCAATTTGAATAGAGTCCAACGTATAAAGCCCAGAAGTAGTGAACTCATATCATTCACCTCATGCTGCATACTAACATCTGGGGATTGATATATGATAAATAAATAAGACAGTTGTTTAATGACACACAATTTATACAACCATGGATGATGTACATACCATGGACGATGATTTTGTTGTAGCACTCCTATTCTTTACATCAACACAAAACCTCCTACACACACAATTCTAATTTGTAAAAACCCCAAAATATCTGCGAAAGACCAGAGCATCATATTGGGAAGCTGAATCTACCTTGGCATTTTCTTATCAACAAGCTGATTCTGCTTCCTAGATTTCCAGTGGACATAGAATTACACACCCAAAGCATCACAGACACATTTTTCTTCATCAGCCCCCAACAGAAGAGGGTTTAAAATGCATGAATAAGCATATAGCTAGAGAAAAATTCTTGACCAAATAGGCTAAGCTCACAATCAAAACTTCTTTATAAAATTGAAGTTTCCACTATGTGTTGATAAAATATGAGTACTACATAAGGGTTTTACAACTTAAAAAAAAAAATACATTTTTTCTAGGAATGAAAAAGCATGCTTACTCTAACTTGATCTCATAACCCCCATTGGGTTTTGAAGCATGGAACCCTAGGCTCCCAATGTCTAATAAAACCCTTCTAGGCCTCATTTCAGCCCACGTCACCACTACATCACAAAGCATGCATATAACCTCTATCAAGTCGATCTCTATTTTACACTAGTCATATAGAGCCATTGGTATTCATATAAACATTAATAAAGATGTTCTACATATTTTCTTATATTAGGTTTTGGTATGGGGTTTGGACAACATAATACTGTAAAATACCTTTACTAGCCATGGGCCTGTTGGGCTTCACCACCCTATTTTCGATTCCAATTTTGGTTTGCTGAAATTACAAACACAAAGCATTCAATAACTATTAAACAATCAAACCCCTCCAAAACTGATAAGGAAGCCATAATTGAGTGTGATCCTGACCTTAAACATAAATTCAAGAGTTCTAAAATCTTACCAGCCATCTTGGAGATTCTGGGATAATGGAGTGACCAATAAGCAACAGAAAACTGGGAACTAGCTCTACATCAGCTCCCATTGACAACCTGCCTCTCTCAACAACGCATATTTTTTTCTTCTAGTTATGTTCCTGGGAGAGATCATAGGTATATTCTGTATGAAATTTCGTGAAAAGTGGCCACCAAGTGGCCTTATTTTCCTTTTTGGAGGTGATATGTCATGCTATAAGCACTTTTTTATGTATTTTCCTTTTCAAAACCATGAAAAAGAAACATATGCATTCTTTCTTTGGAAAAATAATCAATTAAAATTTTCATACCATTCACCCTATCAAATTATTGTCAGTCCAAAAGTTGCAAAAAATCAGATACCATTCACCTTAAAATAGCCCTTGGATCATACACACACATTGCAAGGCCCATCAAACACATGTATATCAATGTAGGCAAAAATAAGAAAGCAAAGTTCCATCACCAAAACAATCTACCAAAAGCACACATCTCAATAAAGTTCCAAATAATTTAAAAACAAACTACTATCACATGTCCAAAAGCCTTTATAGATAGTAATTAATGTTAATGTCGTTTAGTGAAAGCACTGAAAGGAAATGCCCAAAATATGATTGAGGACTCAATTGACAATAATAATGAAATGCAATTTAATTGTTGTTGACCCCATGCATATGGCCAAAACATAAATACTTCCAAAAATACTCTGATGACACATTTGAACTACAAATTTTTATGTATATGTCCAATTTAAAAAATAGGAAAGCCAACTACCACATAAACATTCAAAATAAAATGCACTTCATGTGCTAGACGTTGCTATGGTATAAATTTGTTGACTTGAGTGAGGAAAAACCATCATGACTGAAGCTCGTGCCATCAGATCCTTGATATCCTTCCTAGCAAGTAAACCATTAATCTAAAAATTCAAGGAAAATGTTAACAATTAGTGAGAAGAACCACATACTTATCCACAAAACATATTCACGAAAAAGGAACCACCTCGTCTTGTTTTTCATGATTAAATGGACCAACTTCAGAGGGACCAAGTTAACATTTGAATGAAACACAAGTACAAAAGGATGAATTACTAGTGAAAGAAACTTACACCAAAAAGCAAGTAGCAAAAAAAAGTTGAGTTATCCCGAACATTCACCATTTGAACTATTCACTAGACCTAAAACCAAAAAGTACAAAATTAACATTAGATTCATACGAACAAATCAACAAAAATACAACCAATAATTATTTATAAATGATCCAACATATGGAAATACATAAGGAAAGAGAAAGTAGAATGTTTTGAAAATCTACCTTGTTCAAATTTTTCACACAATCTGAAAAAACTTTGTAATCACATTCTTCTAATTTGTATGTATCATTCCTAGCATTGTATGATAAGTTTGTGATTGCTATAACATATTCAAGTTGTACAAATGCATGATCTGTCAAATCATACTTATACATGTGTTGCCCCTTTATTCTACTATACCAACATAATTGAAGCTCAATGCCTTCTAATCTATCCAAAAGGTCAATGTCATTATGGTAATCAAACACCCTATTACCATCCTTCTTCCTTATTCCTTGACCCCTTCCAATGTACCACGTTCCACAAGAAACACCTTGTTTTTTACTTCGAGGAACACATTTTCTTGCAATACGTTCATTGGGGGGAATTGAGTTGCTTTCAAACAACACCCCACAATCTGATCCAATTCTAAAGCCAATTGAAACACCCTTTTATGGATCCTTCCCATCTCGCCTAAAGTAGACCCCATTTCTCACTTTTGTCAACCTATCTTTCGATAATTTTAGATTTCCATTCAACTAACTAACCAAACATGCTTTAAACATATCCTTACCATCTAGATCCACCACTGCCTTTATCGTTTTGCTTCCATTTTCATCAAGGGAATCTAAAATTTCATCCAACTCGTGTCTCCACTCACTTTCCATTATTTACAGTTCACTTTTATTGTGTACCAATGATGATGAAGATTGGAATATAGAGTTGGAACAACTCGATGGAGAAGCATCAACTAGTTCATCCACAAATTGGAATGTTGAGTAATTTTTATCCTCTATCCATGGTTTAACCCACCAAGAAGGTTGAGTGTAATTTTCTGGTTGCATTCCAAGAGTTGATAAAATGTCTTGTGCATCCTTCAATCCAATCTTAAGAGCTTCTACAATTTTAGCATATGTGGATATTGAATCATATTGTGACAATATATCAATGTTTTGTATTGTTTCTTGGTGCAATCTATTCCAAATTCTTTCTTGCTTCTTATGAGATTTATTAAAATGAATCCCTTGGGTATTTGATTCTTCTTTAGCAACTCTATTAAGGGTTCCAATAACATGAATCAAGTCAGTGAAATCATAGGCCCTCTCCACTCCAACCATCCCACCAACTTTACTAAAGAAGTTCTCACATACATCTGACGTAGTCAAGTACAAAACACATGGAAAGTTAGAGTAATGATATCGAAACAATCTCATCAACAAAACTGCAAAATGGCAAGAAATTTTCACATCTTGATATGCTTCTCTGCTGATGGAATTTATGTTGACATTAGTATGAGATTGTTTCTATACCCAACATAACCATAATGTGAAGAAATGATGAACTCGTGAAGAAGTTCGCACCCTTTCCCAAAGGCTCAAACTATGAGACATAAAGATGTCAATGTAGTCAACAACAATCATTAGATAAGTCTTTGTAGCTAGTGTCCTCCCTAACTTTCCACTTGGTGTACTTCTCAACTCTTTCAAACACCTTTGAACATGCCTTGAAGCAATGCATTGTGTGGATCCCCAATTTTGTCGATCCATCCTCTCTATATCTTCACCCTTAAGCTTCTGATCATCCAATTTAACAGTGTGATAAACCATTCTGAGATGACCAAAACTTATGTAATCATTTCCTAAAACCAATTCTCGTTGACTGCTAAACAAAGGATTGACTAGCTTTTTGACGTTGTGGATGTAATCTTGGTCATGCAATCCTGTTACATTGCAACCATTGTACAACCCAGTTAGCATCCACCCTTCCCAAGGAATTTGATATCGAAGACCTGATGTTGAAGAATAATCCTTCAACATAAGTTGTCATCTTCTGCTATCCCCATTCGAGAAATTACCAACAATAGGTCCCAAATTATTTTTCACGTGTTTCTTCCACATAGATTCTACCTTCTCCCATTGTTGATAATCAAAATTTTCATTGAACCTTTTGCATGTTGGATGAAAAACCACAACCAAGCGAGGAATTCTTTCATGTAAAGGGTTTTCAATAATAATGTGTGCATAGTGGCGAATAACATTGTTCTTAAAAGAATCTGTTATAATCTCATCGCCTACAGCTCTGTCACCAACTCTCACCAATAAATGTGATTGGCATTGATGTTATTATTTCGTACCACAAAACCCCACCCATGTATCACTTTTTGCTACCCACCTAACATATTTTTTCACAACTGTTTCATATTCAGCGAGCAATATAGGAATTGGGCCATCTATACCATGCTTGGATTTATAAGAAGCATAAACATTTCCGACTCCCTCAAAAATATGCTCATGCTCCCTTGGGATATATGCTAATGACTTTCTAACTTGCCTTAAAATCATAGATATTGAAGGACCGTCTAGATTCAAGCTAATAAAGCTATGTAATATAGGGCCTCCCCATAACTTGATCATCTCATAAAGGGATTTTGTGGATGTATTATACCTTCTCCCTACTTTTGCATGCATCAAGTTCTGAAAAATATCCTTTACAAATTCCCAAACTACATCTTTACCTTGTAATTTTCCTTGCTTATGTGCCTCACACACATCCTTGCAAAACGTAAAGACATCCTTCCTTTCTATCGATTCAAACAACTTTTCCTTTAGGGATCTCATTATAATAGAGAGTGTAGCAAACTTTGTCCTCTCCCACCAAAGAGATCGCATTGTTGATCTATGGTTAGAATTTGTAACCCTTCCAGAATTCTTCAATTCATTGTGAGTCAAATAGTCGAGTCTTCTACCTCTTCCTGTATCTCATTCACTTCTTTTATTGGTGCACATTGATTCACGATATAATCACATCCTGAAGTCATCACATTCTAGAACCAACTTACAAAAGTTGCATGTTAATGAATCAAATGGGATCCCTATTTCAAAAGCCCTCTAGCAATGAATATGCCTATATGTACCATCAATACGACATTCAATACCCTCATAACATAACATGATCTTGGTATGCTTCTCTATGGCCCATAATTTTCCACCCCTTTGATCATCCATTAGGACCTTTGTTTCCAATCTCTCCCCATTTCTATCAATATAAGGATACCAATACCCCCAACATTATAGTAAGAAGGGATATAATTGAGCTGTAATAGGATGACAACCAACAAATAAGTTTGAAGTAAGATAAATAAAATAATATACAAATTCATATTCAAGTTTAGTCTAAGTTATTAATTGACATACCTGAAGTAGAAGGATCTGCACTTGTAGAACCCCTCTGTAATACTGATGGTGATAATGGGACCAAGAACCCAGTCAAACTTTGTTGGCACTTATCATTGGTAGGCTTTTTGGGTCTCCCAACCATGCCACTCCTCAACCCAATCTCCTCATGTGAACCCTAATTTGTAGAAGTAGCAGTGTGCTTCTTTGATTTCGTGTGTTCATTTAGAGAACTAACAATATTACCACTTGTCAGCACTAAACAAAACCATATATTGCATCGTGTACATTCCACTCTTACTTTTTTCATGTCCTTATAGTCTGCAAGTGTTGCTTCCGCCGCCTTGAACAAATTAGGCTCTTGTGTCTTTTTGAAATCATCTAGAAGTTTGATTTCTTGATCAATATGAAATTGATCTTCAACCATCACTATCTGTTGTACTTCGTTACATGAAGGAATTTCACTACCACTTAGCATTGATAGGCATTGTTGATGGACCCCCGTTTTCATATGATGGTTTTTGAAGCTGCGTTGTGTTCGTGCTGGCAAGGATACAACACCTGTTCCATAATCAATGCCACAAATTTCACAATGGGTCTTTATTTTAGATTCTCCCTTTCCTGAATATACTTTAAGAGTAATTTTCTCATTGACAAACTCTTCCATTAAACTTTTAAGTTTTTTTTCCCAAGAATCCAATACACTAGGATCAACAACTATGGCTTGTTCCACTGACAAAGACATATTTTCAACTCTTGGTTTTTTATGCATAGGTCCCTCCACATTCAATTCAATGTTTTCAAAGATTGGTATTGTTTTCACTACATTTGAACACTCTTCTTCCACATCAAATGTGCCTAGTTTCCTCTTGATGCCTACAAGTGTTGTACAAACTTTCCATTTTTTCTCTTGCTTTGGATTTAAACCTGTTCCATCCTAGATAAAATCAAAAGGGTATCCAACGATTTCATCATCCACAATTTCATCACGAATTTCAGCAAATGTACAACCTTCTTGACACTTGACCATGCCAATGATACAATTTTCTTCACCGGTAGCAATTTTATAAAACAACTCCATCTATTTTTGCACATAAATAAATGAAAAAGTAACTAAAATTCCACAAGAATATTGGTTATTATAAAAAAAGAGCAAGGAAGCAAAGTATGAAATTTCAATTCAAAGCTCCAAAAAACATGAAGAAATATTACTATTTGGATGAGACACCTTGATTCAAAATGTACTATCAATGCATTCCTCAAATGGAGCTGAAACCAGAAATAAAATATATTACTAAAAAAAATTTGAGAGTTGATTTATTGCTACACCAGAACTCTTTTCAGCCTCTTGGGTGGGTGTTAGAATACATGTTCTCCACCATTTAAAGCATCTAGATTAAGCAAGGCCAATGTGGGTTGTAATTCTTTAACTATGATAATTTCTTCTTTTGAAGCGCATTATGCAGTTTGGGGCAAAGAGACTTCAAAGGACATGACATTTGAGTTCTATAATATCGATTACACTCCATGTCAAGACCCAGTGAGATCGCATAAGTTCGATAGAACTAGGTTGATAAATGGGTCACTATCTAGACAAGGAGGAGGCCTTGAAATGCCCAGGTTACTAAGAATTTCTGGATATAAAAAGCACCATCATAATTTTCCGATGGGTTGTGGTCCATCTGTAAACTGGTAGAATTATTAGTTAGGATAATAGTCCAGCAGTTGGTCAATAAAAAATTGTGTTGCTTATACCAAGCTTGACCTGCTTAGTGGCCTGCATGCTACATTTCCCTGTTTTTTGAAGGGATGTGGTCTAGTTGTAGACTGGCAGAATTGTCAGTTAGACTGTGGTCTAGAAGTACATTAGAGAAAGTTTCTGATCATGATTGATGAGTTCAATAATTAATGCTTCCAACACCAAGGTACATAGAAGGATTGGTGCTAATTATTAGTAGCTTGTCATTTCCATTGATAGAGTGTACCTTGTGAACTTCAATGGTGAGTTGTACTTAAATGGACTAACCCAGTTCGATGTCTTCAACTGAGGTTTCTTTGCACTTTTGTAATTTGCTTTGGAATGCCTCCTTTTTGTTTTGTTTTCAACTCTTGAGGTTGTGTAAAATATTTTTGTTTCATTCATTGAATGCCTAGACTCCATATATATCAAGTACGTGCTCCCATTATAGGATACAATAAAAGTAATGATTGTCACAACTTGTCTTAGCATATTTTTTAATTAGACACCTTGATTGACTAGTTTCTGTTTCCCAAATCGTTCTAGTTGTCCAAATTGTAGTAGCTGAGACAACTATTATCTCTACGTCTATCTATTGTGACCTTGCTGCAATTAGCTTGATCAACAAGCTTTCACGTGTATTGGTTGGGGACCATTCCATTCTTTTAGTCATAAGTTATTTTATTTACGGCTAAGGCAAGTCGGTTCAATAACATCTCCAGATGTTCATCAACGTGAGCTGGTTTAGTCTTTGCACACACATCCCAATCCATTGCAACCAAATTATCAAAATTTAATTCAAAGCAACCTGATTATGATAATTTGGTTGACATGATTGAGGACATAAAATCTAATATACAGTTAATTGAAGTTATTTTCAATGAAAAATACACCCAGAAATTTGCATAAAATGTAATAGCATTTGAAGAAATGGTTAATGTGATGCATTCATCCTAAAAGTACATATGTATACATAGCATACATCAAAATTCTGTTTTATACCTATAGAAGGATGAACCAGCTTCAACATATGAGGTGACATAAAATTTAATGCGTAGGAGTCTGATGTAATGCATCCATATTTTGGATGCACATTTTGAATACTGTTGTCATCACCTTGGCATCTGATAAAAGGAAGCATGCTCTCAGCAGAACATTTCGACATCACTGTTAACTTCAGATTGTAAAAGGAGCACTGCCAGAAGAAGCCATAGTGCCTCAGACCTATAATGGTGGTATGGAACCTCTGCAGTAGCATCTAAATCCTATGGTCATGGGAATCAAATAGACTGGGCTGAATTTTCAGAGCAGTTTTGCATTAAGGGTACTGCCAATTTCTTCGGCAAGGTGTGTGAATATATATACACCCAGGCTTGTTTGGTGCTGGAAAAATTTAAGTGGGCCAACCCATGTAGTAGGGTCGACTCTTGGAGACAAATTTTAATATAAATGCTACACAATTTTGTGTTGGCAAACCCTTTCGGTTGAGCATTGTTTGGTTTGAAGTTCTGATATTTTGACGTGGTTGTTTGGAGCCGTCACTGTATGCAGGGGTTTAATGGTCTTGATCATAAACTTGGGGGCAACGTTTACTTGGAAGTACATTTGAAGACAGAGCAAAACCATCAAAGGCTTGGGGTTTGATCATGTAGTTTTCAGGCACACTTGCCTATCTTTGAGAGAGATCTTTAAAAGTATTGTGGTTGCGCTTTGAAATGTCAAAAAATTATTGGTAAATTTGGAAGGTTGAATTTCCTCTTTTGAGGATTTCTTTAGCTTGAAAGGGGTCCATGGAGCATAACGAGATGGTTGGCTTATGTTGGGAAGTTTTATCATAGTTCTAAGTTTTTGTGATATGAATTCACTTGGAAAGTTACCTTGCATGACTTGGGGGTAACTCTATTCATGATGAGGATGTGGATTAACATTGAAGGTATCTTTTGGAGCATTCTTGAGCACATTGGACCACATTGTTTTGGAAGGTCATACCCTTATGGGCTTGTTGGCCCACTTTGGAGGGTTTTATCATTGTTTTGAAGACCAATTTAAGGATTATTGTGCAATGAAGGACCTTTGGAGGTATTGAAATGTTACCAATCATGAAATCCTACCAACTATAAAGTATGTAACCAATCTCAAACATCCTTAAACAATTAATGGTAATGTTAAAAATTTAAGTAAAATGACAAAAAAGGCAAGGAAAATATCAACTTTTATTTTCAAAATTAATATTTCCATTAATTACTAGGGTTAGGTTTAGTAAGGCACCAAGGTTATACATTTTTCTTTCTCTCTAAATAATTTTCTAGTAATTTGATGCACTCTAGCCATGTCATAAGATATTGTATGAAACTAGCTATTTCTATATAAAGTCAACGACTGATTCCTTAGAAAATTAGTCTTAATAGGTTCAAAACATCAAACAACGCCAAAACCGATCAAACCAACTAATTCCACCAATTCCAACCTAGTTTCAATAACACTACAATAAGTTTGTTCTGCATTATCATCTTCCTATTTATGTTTTGACTCTAGTAAAAACTAATTAGGGTATCTAACATTTTTTTTGTCATATTATTCTTAGACATATGAGGGAACATATCGTCCTTTAGGGAATCCAAAATCATCCATACTTGGCCTTCAATTCCTTTTTGTTGTGGGCTATCAATTCCTGCAAATCTATGGGCAAAGTCACAATGTCTGGGAAAATATCCCAAAGATTATTCTCTTTTAGCAAGAGTGTAACTTTCAACCTTCCATACTAAAAAATTCGAGACACCATCCAATTTCCCCTCAAACCTAATGCTAGCCAATGTCGTTTCTAAGAAATTTGTTTCAAATCCTCTAATTGTTAGTACTTTCCAACAATTGATCTACCATTGTAAATATTTGAAAATCTCAATTAGAAAAGTTTGTTCTACTATCATGTGAAAATTTCAAGCCCTAGGTGACTAATGTCCCTATGATCTCATGATTAATGCTAAAATTAAATTCCAGACCATAACATGAATCACACAATAGCTAGAAATTAAATGGAAAAAGCATACAAATTAATCACATACACAGATAATTACTCCTTCAAATCAAGTTTTCATTCATTCAAAAATATTATTAAAAACCTCCACACAACCTCCAATGAAAACAACACTACACAAATGCCAAATAACACCCTAAACTAAGCTTGTACAACCTGCTCGAAAAAGTACAAAGTACTAAAAATAACCAGAAACTATAGAAAACTACTACACAGCTTATGAAACAACATGTATAGAGATGTCCATACAATTGTACAAAAATATCACGTACAACTGTATGGCACTATTCAACATCTGTACTAATTTTCTGCTGCCTGGATTCACCTCCACCTAAATGCCTCGTTTGTGTTGAGAAACCTCTACCTTGCTCTGTCTTTATACTATTAGCAAAGAATCCACTTTTAAGATTACTCAATTACTAAATATATCAAGTGAATTACAAAAATATAATTAATTTTCAAGGATACTTTTCAAAAATATATCAAAATTTCTTCACATGTTTACACTTCTGTCCAAATGCTGTCCAAATTATAATTCTCAATGTGTTCCTCCTCTCCACTTCTATGTTCTCTTCTTCTTAAGGAAGTGAAAATGAATGCCCTTCTAAAACACTAGTAAACTTAAAATCCCTTTTAATTCAAAATACAATCCCAAACCCTGTGCAAGGACTATTTACTCCCATATCATAGACTGCCCACCCACAACAATATACCTACCTCCATCACAAGAGCAATATAACTTTGACAACAACCACTTCTAAACCAATTACAAGTCCATTTTATACAATGAACTAAAATGTTAAACAATTAATTATAGTCAACAAACTTATTACAACATCAACAATAGATCAATCACAGTCCATACCTACCAAACCACTAGAATGCAATCTTAATAGACTGCCCACCAGCAAAAATATACTTGTCTCCTTCACAAAAAATAGAGACTTATAGATTTCCCACCAGCAAAAATATACCTGTCCCCTTGACAAAAAATAGACACTTATTGACAATTACCAGTTAACTGACTGAGATATGTTTACCCTCTCCTGTTATGGAAATCTAGTTCCATTAGTACATTAATCATAGTGAAATTGTGACATTAGCATGAACCGTTTCTTCACAAGACTGAAAATTCAAGATTATATTACAATACCAAATTCTTCATGTGCAATAGAAAATTCTTCTCTTTCAGATAGCTCTTCCAGCATTTGAGAAGAGCCTTTCCTACCTCAACATTTATATCTATCAGCTATCTTCTGTAAACAGCTCACTCGCATCAAAAATTTGCTTCAATTTGAGACGCAATTGCAATTTCTATAGGGTAGCCCAAAGATAGGATTTATGTTATCCGCCAACCCTCTAGTAATTTATTGTTCACCCATTTCTTTACAGAATTGAATTACACATGCATTTTATGAAGTTACACCCCTGCTTAGGAACACAATTTTAATATAGTGGATCAGTAGAGCTTCATGGTATTGATGGGTGGATGCCCCTAATGCTTGGAACATGTTATCTAGGAGTTGGGCCACCAATTTGAGGGGTACATTACAAATGGATTGATCAGGGGCTCATGTCCCAAGTGTCGTAAAATGCTCACAAATGAAAGTGCTTAGAATTGGCTCAAACCTAGATGACCGGATAGAGCTTGTCCTCCTAATTCCGGCAACACAAACAGTTCAAAAAACGGTCGTCGTATGAGAAAGTTATGACAAAAACAAAATCACCCAATAACCCTTAATTTTTGAATTTAAAAAAAAATTTAAAAAAAGAATATTCCATACAATATTCTTTTTGGGCAGACCAATCAAAAGCTGCCACGTGGCAAGCTCAGAAGCTGCCACGTGGCCCAAGGTGACGTCAGCATATGGGGATATGTATTTGCAAAAATTTTGGGTCAAACGGTGGTTTGAACCCGCGACCTCGTATAACCAAATCTTCCAACTTACCAACACGCTATACAGGCAGATCTTGCTGAAGAAGTGGGACAAACGTCATTTAAGTTTTCAAATTGCATTGGGCGGGAAATGAAAGGGGCCAGCCCCTAAGGGCCAGCCCCAACACCATATGACCACAGCCCTTGAACCGTGGGCCAAACTCCTAACCGCTGGCACAAAATTCGAGACAAACCGCTAGTCGATATTTGTGGACACATGTGGGCAGTTAACTAACAGTTAGGAATTGGCAAAGGTTTTGGCGGAGGCGGTCATTTTGGTGGACCCACCATAATTGGCGGATTTAACTGGCCATAACTAAAGTTAGCTGGAGATTTTTTAGGGAAACTAGCAGTTGGGAGTAAATAGCCATAACTTTGGCTAGGAAAGTCGATTTTGGACGAATTTGTTTTTTATTTTGGGTATTTTCGACCTTCTGGAGCCATTGGCATAGGTCTGACAGCATTCTGAGGTCATTTACAGAGGTTTTGGAGCCATGGAAGTTCTAGGAGCCACTAGGGCCCATTATTGTGAGAACTGTATAGGGTTGCAGGTATCCATTAGGGATGAACCAGCAGTCAATCCTGAAGGATTCAAGTGTTCTGAATCCGTTTTTACAATCTATTCCACCTCTAGAGACTTCTATTCAACTGTATATTCATTTTGAGCATTTAATTAAAACGAGGACAGGCCCATTTGGGAGCCTTGGACCCAACAGACGTAGCCCAGGAGGGGTCAACTGCTTCATCAACTTCTTTTGCATCTGTGGTTGATTTATTTTGCAGAATAAATTCGTTTTAATGTGTTAAATAGTAAAAGAAAATAATTCTTCTATGCTTAAATGGATCATGAACAGCTGAAAATTTCATTTGTTTCTTTACTGCAAGACATGGGCATCTTTTAAACATGTTTATTACTGAATTGAATACCTTGCAAACCATTTACAAGTAGTTTCAAATTCAGATCAAGTTGGTATCAGAGCTATGTTGTTGTTTCTTTGTATCAAAAGTAGTCAAATAAGCTATAGACAGAGCCTGAAACGAGCCAGGAAGCCTTTGAAATGATCTTGTTATACAATTGCAAAGTAGATAAACGCTCTTTCAGTCAATCTCTGGTGTAGTTGTCTTTTGATTGTTTCTGTGCAAAGATCTTCTAACTGTCTTGCAAGTATTGATGCTTACTAGGTTGAAACTTAATAGAGGGGAAGGACAATTGACTAGAGAATGGAGAATCCTCAGTCAAGGAAGGCCAGAGAGCCATCACCTCCACCTTCAATTTCACCCTCAAGAGTCTCAACAGAAGCTTCTAGAATGTCTGAACAGGAAGGAGAAATTCCTGCAGACATGGATCCAAAAGAAGAAGAAAGAGTCTTCAGAAAGGCTTTCTTGGACCTCACTGAAATGGTGAGGATATTGTACCAGGAAAGAAATGAGAAATTGGCTGGAGAAGGGTCCAAACATCCACATGAAGGAGAGGGCTCTTCATGAGGTAAGAAGGATGATGATCATTCTAAGAAAGGACATGGAGGTAATGGTGATCCACCACCCCCATCGTCACCTCCTTCCTCTTCATCCTCGTCTTCTTCTTCTGTGCATAAGCATAGATCCTTTGGAAAAAGTCCTTTTTTGAAGCTTGATGTAAAATTCGAATTACCTATGTTTAATGGTGAAGTGAATGTAGAAAAGCTTGACAACTGGATTAGGCAGTTGGACGTTTACTTGAGGATCCAAAATATGCATGATGATGCCACAAAGATTCAGTTGGCTTCTTTGAGAATGGATGGAGCAACATTGGTCTGGTGGGAGGCCAAGACCAAAGAGGAGATCAAGAAATTTGGTAAGGTTACCTTAACATGGACTAACTTTCTGTTAGCCATTAAAAAACAATTTTATCCTCTTGCTCACATGCAGAAAGCCATTAGGAACTGGAAAAATTTCAAACAACTTAACGGTCAGAGTGTCCAAGACTACACCCAAGAATTCAGGAGAAGAGCTCTTTTGTTAGGGATAGATTTACAGACCCAAGAAACCTTGCTGAAATATATTGGTGGCTTGCATAGCTACCTTAGACACACCATCTTGATGTTTAACCTTACTAGCTTGGATGAGGTTTGTGTCAAAGCTACCCATTTAGAGGCAAGGGGAAAAAAAAAGAGAAAACCACCAAGGGAAAGGGCAAAAAGAATGCATCTGTCAAACAGGAGAGTGAGAAAGTGATCTGTAAACACTGTTCTAAACCAGGCCATGAGGAGAAAAACTGTTGGAAATTACATCCTGAAAAAAGACCTCAATCTAACAAATCCAAAGGGAAACAGAAAACTGCTGCTACTACATCTACACCAAAGATTTAGGGGACGATTCAGGTGATGAAACCAAAATTACAACCATGGGTTTGAAAAACTTGAAGCAAAAAGAAATGGAAATTCAAGCCAACACTAGTACCTCAAACTGTCATGTACAAGCTCCTAATGAGGAAGAAAGAATTGAACTGTTTCATGTGAGGGTGATTTCAAAACATAATAAGATTGACACACTTTTGATAGTGGGTCACAAGCAAACCTTATATCAGAAGAATTGGTCAAGCAACTTAAACTTGAGACCATTCCACATCCGAAGCCATATCCACTTGGATGGATTTGCAAGGATGCAAATTTACAAGTTTCAAGAAAGTGCACATTGCGCTTTGCAATTACTGCACATTTTATTGATACAGTTGAACTTGATGTGGTACCTTTTGATATAGCAGGAATTGTTTTGGGAAGTCCTTACTTGTTTGACAGGAAATCTATCTTTCATCGCCATGAAAACAAATATCATCTTTTCAAAGATGGCAAGGAGTTCATTGTTCGAGCTCATCGCAAGAAGACAAATATAGCGATGGTGAATGCAGAATAGGTAAAAAGGCTGGTCAATTCAAGTAAGAATTTTGTGCTTCTTATAATTAAGCCCAAGGTTGATGTGAATCATGAGTCATTTGACAATTGTGATCCAAAACTTAAATCAGATCTGTATGATGTAGTTGATGTATATCATGAGATATTTCAGGAGCCAACAGGTTTTCCTCCTAAGAGGGAGATTCAGTTTGAAATCCATTTGCATCCAGATTGTCCTCTTCCAAACATAGGCATGTACCGCATGTCTATTATGGAGAATGCTGAAATAAAGAAGCAAATCAAGGACTTGTTGGACAAGGGTTTCATAAGGCCAAGTACTTCGCCATGTGGGTCACCGATTGTACTGATTCCAAAGAAAGATGGCACTTGGCGTATGTGTGTTGATTTCAGGGCCTTGAACAAGATAATGGTAAAGAATCGTTACCCACTCCCAAGGATAGATGATTTGCTAGACCAGCTGAAAGATGCTCGATATTTCACTAAGTTAGACTTGCGCAGTGGATATCATCAAGTAAGAATTGAAGAAAGTGACATTTGGAAGACATCATTTAAAACCAAACAAGGACTCTTTGAATGGCTTGTGATGCCGTTTGGTTTGTGCAATGCACCTGCAACTTTCATGTGGGTAATGGATGATGTCTTGCGCCCTTTTCTTGATGATTTCGTTATTGTCTACTTAGATGACATCTTAATTTTCAGCAAGTCTAGAGAAGATCATGTCATGCATGTTAGGAAAGTACTTGATGTTTTGAAGAAGAATCAGTTATTTCTTAAAATGTCAAAGTGTGAATTTGGAAAGAATTCTTTGGTTTATTTGGGACACATAGTAGGAGGAGGTGCTTTGAGAATTGATCCTGCTAAGATTGAGGCTATTGTGAAGTGGCCTACTCCCAAATCCATTACAGAGGTAAGAAGTTTTTGGGTGCAGCTCAATATTGGAGGAAGTTCATCTCTAACTTCTCTTCTATAGCAGCTCCTATGCATGCAGTGACAAGTGTGAAGCATGCTTTCCAATGGGGAGGCAAGCAGCAAAAAGCTTTCAAATCTTTGAAAGAGAAGATTAGTTAAGCTCCGGTCCTTGCATTACCGGATTTAAGACAACCATTTGAGATACAAACTGATGCTAGTGATTATGCCATGGGTGCAGTTCTTCTACAACATGGTAAGCCTATTGCTTTTCATTTTGAAACTTTTAATGGTGTTGTTGTAAATTATCCTACCTATGATAAGGAGTTGTATGCATTGGTACAAAGTGTCAAAAAGTGGAAACACTATTTGATGGGCAAATAATTTGTTATACATACCAACCATCAGCCCTTACAGTACTTGCAATCACAAAGCAAGTTACGACAGTCACGACACTTCAGATGGATGGGCTTCTTGCAACAGTTCCATTTGGTAATTAGGTACAAGAAAGGTACTCTGAATAAAGTTGCTGATATGCTTTCAAGGCCTATTATTGGTGTTGTTACGTTACTTAAGAATGATTCCGTTGTACATGATAGTTACATAGAACAGTATGCATCTGATGATGACTTTAAAGATGTGTATGCTAACTTGAGTAAAGGGAATCATGTAGAGGAAAATGACTCTCACATGCATAACAATTTGTTGTTTCATTTGGGAAAGTTGTGTATACCATAGGGGGGGAGAATAAATGTCATAAGAGAAGCTCATTCTTCTCTTATTGCTGGCCATTTTGGTGTAAGCGAAACAGTTGCACATCTATAGAGGTATTGTTATTGGCCTCGCATGGTAGATTCTGTTTCAAGGTTCATAAGAGGTTGTTCATTATGTGCTACAAGCAAGCCTAGTAATAGGAAGCTTGGCTTGTATACTTGTTTTCCGGTACCTTCTAGACCATGGGAGAGCATCTCTATGGATTTTGTAGGAGGTTTGACAAAATCTAGAAAGTAGCATGATTATTTATATGTAGTAGTTGATCGTTTCAACAAAATGTGTATACTTATGCCTTGTAAGAAAACTATAACTGCTGAACAAACTGTTGAATTATTTTTTCATCATGTATGGATTCACTTTGGTTTGCCTACTTCCATTATTAGTGAAAGGGATTCCAGATTTGTGGGGAATTTTTGGTCCAACCTATGGGAGATGATGGACACAAAGTTGAAGAAAAGTACTGCTTTCCATCCGCAAACAGATGGACAAACCGAAGTTGTGAACAGAACCATTGTGCACCTCTTGAGAGGATATTGCAGCAAGCATCCCAAGCTTTGGGATGAACATTTACACTACATACAGTATGCTTACAACCGTGCCAAGCACTCTTCCACAAACACCTCACCATTTGAAGCTTGTTTTGGTTACTTGCCCAAATCACCTCTTGATTTCATTCTTGAGAAAGATGTTACCATTGAGGGACATAGTGATATTGACAAAGCTCGTTCATTCCTTGAAAGAATTCAGCAAATACATCAGCAAATTCAAGAACAGCTTGAGAAGAGTCAAGGCAAGTACAAGGAAAGACACAACAAGCATAGAGTCGATCACAAGTTTCAGGAAGGGGATGACGTATGGCTGTAAATTAGTAAGGAAAGGATGCAAGGAGAAGGTAAAAAGTTGAAGCCTATTCATTATGGTCCATTCAAAATCCTCAAGAAGGTTGGAAATAATGCTTTTCAATTAGATTTGCCTTCCTACATGCAAATGTATTTTGTTGTTAATGTGGAGAACTTACGTTTGTATGAACCTCCTTTGATCGCTGATCATGAAAGCGTTGTTCAGCTGCCATCTATAGAAGATTTCTCACCAGAATTCTTAGATGAGCTGAAAGAAGATACAATCCTTGACAGAAGGACACGCACTTCAAGGAGGGGCAATGTAGATTATGTTCGGGTTGGTTTCAAAGGCATCAAACCGAACAAGGCAAAGTGGATGGAGGTGGACAAAGTGAGGGCACTGTACCCTCACCTCTTTAACAGGTATTTGAAGGTGTTTGGGGTCCAAAGCTTCCCAATGGGGAGGCGTGATCAGGGGCTCATGTCCCAAGTGTCGTAAAATGCTTAAAAATGAAAGTGCTCAGAATTGGCTCAAGCCTAAATGATCGGATAGAGCTCATCCTCCTAATTTTGGTGCCGCAAACGGTTTGAAAAATGGTTTCCGTATGAGAAAGTTATGACAAAAACAAAATCGCCCAATAACCCTTAATTTTTGAATTTTCAAAAAAAATTAAAAAAGAATATTCCACAAAATATTCCTTGGAATATTCTTTTTGGGCAGACGAATCAGAAGCTGCCACGTGGCATGCTCAGAAGCCGCCACGTGGCCCAAGGTGACGTGAGCATATGGGGATATGTATTTGCAAAATTTTTGGGTCAAACGGTGGTTTGAACCCGCGACCTCGTATAACCAAATCTTCCGCCTTACCAACACGCCATACGGGCAGATCTTGCTAAAGAAACGGGACAAACGTCATTTAAGTTTTCAAATTGCATTGGGTGGGAAATGAAAGGGGCCAACCCATAAGGGCCAGCCCCCACACCATATGACCACAGCCCTTGAACCGTGGGCCAAACTCCTAACTGCCGGCACAAAATTCGAGACAAACAGCCAGGCGAGATTTGCGGACACATGCAAGCAGTTAACTAACAGTTAGGAATTGGCGGAGATTTTGTTGGAGGCGGTGATTTTGGTGGACCCGCCATAATTGGCGGAGTTAACTGGCCGTAACTAAAGTTAGCTGGAGTTTTTTAAGGAAACTGGAAGTTGGGAGTAAATAGCCATAACTTTGGCTAGGAAAGTTGGTTTCAGATAATTTTCTTTTCGAATTTGGGTATTTTCGACCTTCTGGAGCCATTGGCATAGGTTTGACAACATTATGAGGTCATTTTCATAGGTTTTGGAGCCGTGGAAGTTCTAGGAGGCACTAGGGCCCAGTATTGTGAGAACTGTATAGGGTTGCAGGTATCCATTGGAGGTGAACCAGCAATCAATCCTGAAGGATTCAAGTGTTTTGAATCCATTTTTACAATCTATTCCACCTGTAGAGACTTCTATTCAGCTATATATTCATTTTGAGCATTTAATTAAAACTAGGACAGGCCCATTTGGGAGCCTTGGACCCAGCAGACGTAGCCCAGGAGGGGTGAACTGCTTCATCAACTTCTTTTGCATCTGTGGTTGATTTATTTTGTAGAAAAAATTCATTTTAATGTTTTAAACAGTAAAAGGAAATAATTCTTCTATGCTTAGATTGATCATGAACAGCTGAAAATTTCATTTGTTTCTTTACTGCAAGACATGGGCATCTTTTAAACATGTTTATTACTGAATTGAATACCTTGCAAACCATTTACAAGTAGTTTCAAATTCAGATCATGGATCTATATTATGCTACAATCGCTATATGTGATGGAATTGTTGTCACTTTTTATGAGGTGCCTCCTCATAAATATCATGTAGAAGATTTTGAAGAGTATGTGAATGAGATTTACTATGAATAAGAAATTAGGAACCAAGCGATCTTCGTAAAATCAATTGCACCTCATGAGGAGATCCATGAAGATAAGGAATGTGACAAAGTATGGAGGATGAATTTTGATGCAGTTCAATCCCAGTTGGGTGTTGGAGTGGGGATTGTGTTCACGTCTGTTGAAGAGGATGAAAAGTCATTTTCATATCGCCCAAATTTTGAATGTACAAGTAATATAGTTGAGTATGAATCATAGTTCATTAGTCTTGAACTGTCTTGAATTGGCCCTACACATGGGAATAATGTCTGCAAGTGATCGATGACTAATATATTATAGTCTTATAGATTAAAAGATAGTTCATCACAAAAAATGAAAGATTCAAAATGTATAGAAATGCAATATGGGATAGCATTAACTTTTTATAGGGATTTGAAATTAGGGTAATGCATAGAGAATATAATACCAAGGTTGATTTGTTGGCAGTGTAAGATCCCACTTTAGGACTATATAAGCAATTTATCTCTTGCGATTGCAAGATGTAGATTATCTTCCAGGCCTTAGTTCCTAATAACCAATAACATTGACAAATTTTCCATGATGATTATGAGATTATGATGTTCCTAAAAAATATGCTAGAATTTGAAGGGAGTTACATCAATTGGTAAGGTGAGAATGACATTAGCGATTATGATATAGAAGAACTTCCCAAAAACAGGATTCCTTAGAGTGTTGTTCCTTTAGAAGGCATGTTCACTAGACATGACATGTATAAGAAACAACTAAGTGAGGATTGACTTGATGACATTTCAGATAAATATTGGATCTAAAAGGAATGCATAGATTGTTAAATTTAGCAAGGGTACTTCCCTTGAATAAAGGAAGAAAACTAAAAATTTGATTAAGGAATAATGGGATATATTTTCCTAGTCATGATATAAGGGAATACAAAGGAGATATTATTCAACACAGAATTTTGCTTAAAGGAAGCCAAATAGTTTAAAAAAAAGTTGAGAAATAGCAATCCCAAACTTTCCCCCCTCATTCATGAGGAGCTACAAAAGATGCTTTCTATAAAGATCATTGTGCCCTCTAGGCACTCTTCATGGGTGTCAAACTTGGTGGTTGTGAGAAAGAAACATGGAATGCCTGGATTTTAGGAATTTTAACCAGCTTTCACTTAAAGATAATTATCCCCTATTGAATATGGAGCAATTGCTACACAAATTTCTAGAAGCAAAGATGTTTCCTATGTTGAATGGTTTTGCTAGATACAACCAATTTTTGGTCAAGAAAGAAGATTGGCATAACAGAACCTTCATGACACCATGGGTTACGTTTTAATACCTTAAGATTCCTTTTGGATTACTTAATGTTGGATACATCTCCCATGCATCTCCCATAGGGAAATGTATTTTCATTTAGAGGCCTAATTGGTAAATCAATTGAGAACTATTAAGATGATCTTTGAATGTTTTCAAAGAATTGAAATTCCTATGCAGGTCACATGAGGCAATTTTTTGAGAGGTGTCATCGATACCAAATTTCATTAAGGCCTAAGAAGCCTCTATTTTCCACACCAATGTGACTTTTCATGGAAGAATGCATCCTTGAGACAAACTTCAGCAGTTTGTGGTAGAATCATAGACTTCCTCAGAAGCACATTCTTCCATTTCTCTATTACCTCAAGCTACAGGAATCCTCGTTTTCAAGGTTATAGCTATCTAATTCCACTAAGGAACCTAGACTGGGGAAGCTCTAATCCAATGATTCTTGCAATATTCATATTTATGCACAATATTTGCAGGTTCAATTGGTCAAATGCAATTATAAATTGTGAATTGAGAGTGTACGATGCAATATTGATGGTTTTTTAATGCTTGAGATATCCACTAGTTCACTAGAAATAGGTCCTCAAATGGTTCTTAGTCCTCTTTGGGTCTCCTCTTCTGCATGACTAAGAAATAAGAACAAGGGCTAAATCTAATGAGAAGTGTAACCTATGAAGGAGATTCATAATTTTGGCTAGGGATGTTGCATTAAACACAAGCAGGTGAAAATATATTACATTGCCTACATGAACTCCCTTGTCCTCCATGTCCATTGATTCCTGCCTATACAGACAGCCTCTTTCTCCATAAAATAGAAAACATTAAGGAGCATGCCTTTCTATGTTGGTTAACTGGTGGTCAAGTGGCGGAAGCATGTTGCTGGTTAAGCTAGCTGGTCTTTGAAGAGTAGATGCGTGAAGGCTAGCTGGCCTTTGAAGAGCAGAGGTACAAAGGCTCTGCTCAGGTAAGGTCTTGCGTCAGCAACCGAATCAAGGGCTCAAAAACCCGATAGCTGTCCTGCTAGGGTTCAAACGAGAAGAAAGGCTTAGGGTTGCAGGTGGGTTGCAGAGGCTCGACTCCAAAATAACTCTTTCCCTCTGCTGTGATGTGTAGCTTGAATCAAGTGCTGAAAAACATGTGAAAAAATCTATAGTTGTCTTGCTAGGGTTCAAACGAGCAGAAAGGCATTGCAAGTGGGTTGTAGAGGCTCAACTCCAAATAACTATTTCCCTCCACTGTGATATGTAGCCCAAATCAAGTGCTAACAAACTCGATAACTGTCCTGCTAGGGTTCAAACCAGTAGAAAGGCATTGCAGGTGGGTTCCAGAGGCTAGACTCCAAAATAACTCTTTCCCTCCGCTGTCATGTGTAGCTCGATTTTTTCCCCAAGCTTGGTGTATTTTTCCCTCTGCTTGGCCAAAAATATGTATAAAAAATACCTTATGTTATATATATTGTTGTATGGTGTATTAAAGCCCTTTAGGCCCTCATTATAACCTAAATATTTTATTTTTTTATTTTTCCATTTTTAATGCCCCAATATGAACACACATGATATAATATTGGTTTGTCAAGGACGCCCCCATGGTAAATTAATATAGCACTAAAATTACAGAGAAATGCCAACTCTGTTGATCAAGATAACCTAAAAACAATGAAGAACTTCAATTCAAATGAACCTAAATTCAACTACCCTATCAAGAATAACCACACAAAAGAGAAAATTTTGATCGGCTTACCTACTATCTAGCCAAAATAGAAACACCCAAGAATATTTTCACTAGGTAAGTGTGTTGAAGGCCTTATAAGAGGCTGAAGGCTAAAAGTACAACCCCTTTTGATGCAAAATCCAATAGAAAGCAACATAGGCCCCTACGAATAATTAAGAATGAATTTCAACGCCCTGGGGCGAGATTACTTGATCAAATTTGTATTGAGGGCCAATCATTGAATGGATAATGAGGGGTGGGGTGGGGTGGAAGGTGTGGGAGGGATCATCATGGATCCTGGAGGAACAAATGAAATCTATTATGCGTGGGCCCCATACTATTCCCAACAACAGGGCAGAAGAGTAATATTTGTAAGGGCTCAAGTTGGTTTAGAGGGATTAGATTCCAAAACAATTTTTAAATATATGGTCCACAATTCAAAGACAAAATATCATTACCTAGATTCCATTATGATTTGTAGTACAAATGAAGTGATATCCTCCTCCAATTTCTACCATGTCTTGTGCGAAATAAACCAAGCAGTAGATTGGTGGGTAAATTATGGTTCAAGTTTAAAAGGTTGGGAATTAGTGGTTAATGGGACGTGAAAACAAGGAATTCCCTAATTTATTAATTGGTACCGTGACACACCTATGAGCCTTAAATTATCACATGACAAGTGACAAGGAAAGCTTAGGTCCCATGCACACACCCCATACCTCATCTCACATCTGTTAACTGCGTGCTCCAAGAATTATTCATTCTCATTTGTCTTCTGATAGCATTGGTTTCTCTGGTTCATTGTGGGATAATGATATCTTTGTTAGGAAGTCTTAGGTTGGCCACTAAGCCTCTCAGTAATGTAACCCATGTTTTTGTTTTATTGTTTCAAGGGTTTTGTGGTGCTAGGGATCTCCAAGGGGAAAAAACTATCTGAAAAAATTGTAGCTTGCAGAACCACCATCGCTTCCAAGCCTGTATTATCTGCAGAATTTGAGAGATAGACCAACCTGTGAATATCAAACTTTGGCAGAATATGTTTTCTCAGTGGAAAAGTTATAGCATGAAGAGTATATAATATTTCCGCAGCTAAAAAGTGTAGTTCTTTCAGGCATTAAATGAACACTAGAGAGCTTCAAAGAAATTTCACGCTCTCAGAAACCATGAGGAACATGTGCATTGCAATAGGTCCTCAATTTTCAATATTATAGTTATTTCTAAGGTTCGTGAAATGGGATGTCAAATCACTACACAAGTAGCAGAAACTAAGGGGTGTTTTTGCTACAATTGAAGAAGCAATTAGATGTTTGGAAGCCCACTATAGTCTCCTTAAAAATTTGACTTTGAATTTGCATAAGAGTGATGAGTCCACTAACTAAAGGATGATAACCTATCACCCTACTCATCCAGGGGAATGTTCAAGGGATAAGAGTTTGTGAACCAATTTGACAAGGAGATGGAAACTATGTGTTACACAGTAATTTGTCACCGTCAGCCACCGTCCTTGTCGCGCCCCCACTGTCACACATTGGAGGACACATTTACGGACCTGTGGCCAGTGACATAACTTGAAAACACTTGCATTGAGGCCTCCTGAGTATGAAGTTCAATAACCATGAAGACACCTTCTGAAGATTAGCCCTGGAAAATGCCTTTTTCCCATTAGCGCGGGACCACAGTGTATTACCCCGCGCCAATGGCTTAGTCCTTACAAAGAGGGCGCGCCCATAAGCGCTCTGTCCCAGAGCACGGCCCGCGCCACACAAATTAGGCATGATTTTTGGCCATCGCATGCTAGAATGCTTTTTCCCTTACGACTCACTCAGTTCCTTAAAGGAAAAAGCCCACAAAAGCATCCGGGTTTCGGCTTTTCTATCCAAGGCAATGGCTATTATGAGACAATTCCAAAACTCAGAATGTGTCCACATACAATGTATATCTCTTCTCCCATTATCTATAAAAGCCTGTCTCCCCATAATGAACAGGCTAGTAGTTTTTTGGAGGCTAAAGCAAAAGGGCAAACAAGCTAGTGTGAGAGAGATAGTTTTTTGAGCTGAAAGTTGAAAGTAAGGTTATGCTGCCGGATTGTTGAGAGAGAAAGTGATTTTACAAGACGTGTCGGACTGACTGCCCACCCAGCTAGAAGAGCTTTACAGTGTCAAGCCTTAAGTGGTTGTAATCTCTTCTCTCATTTCTTTAATGCAAAGCGACTGTCATTATGGTTTCATTTATGTGTTACATCGGTGATATGTGAATTGTATCTTGCTTGACCGGTACATAGCTGTATGTTTTTGGATTTTATGCTTGTTGTGGTTTATTCTTCACTTGTGCAGGTATCTATGTGCGAATAGCGACCAGCCGGAGATAGAGGATAGGAGCGACACTTTCCCCCACCACAAACAAGCATTGGATCCCAGGTTGGTCTCCTAGATCGACTTTTAAATCATATAGCTAGAAACTTGCATGCAGCGTGATTGATTGTTGCTAGACCCCTTTTGGGGCTAGTGGGATCCACCTCTGTCCGCAGAGGGGATTACCTCCGCAACAAATTGGCGACTCCCGCTGGGGAGTTGGTTTGTGATTGTTTAAGCTATATTGTCTGATTTTGTAAATCAAGGACGGAGCCTGAAGAGCGGCCAGGCAGCCTCGAAAACACTTCCGCCATGCGGAAAGTGAAGTAGATCAACGCCCCTTCAGTCTATCTCCGGGTGATTTACAAACTAGATGGTATAAGTCTTGCTTTGCATGTCTTTTTACTGTCATTGTCTGATCTGAACATTGTCTTTGCCTGCAATCCTTACTATTTTTTTCATTCACCGGCCTTGTTTAGTTCTTTTTCTTTTTTTCCTCTAAGCAAGCTCGCGCCAGCGCGCTTTTCGTCTGGACAGTCACGCTACTGGGCGCGATCTGTTTTCATACCTCTCGCGCTACATTCTGGTTAGCACGGGTTTCAGGCTCTCAGTCGCGCCTCTGTGTTTTTTGCCTGTTAGTTCCCTGCCAGCGCACTTTTCCTCTGGACGATCGCGCTACTGGGCACGATCTGTTTTCATACATCTCGCGCTACGTTCTGGTTAGCGCGGGTTTTAGGCTCTCAGCCGCGCCTCTGTGTTTTTTGCCTGTCAGTTCCCTGCCAGCGCACTTTTTCTCTTGACAGTCGCGCTACTGGGCGCGATCTGCTTTCATACATCTCGCGCTATACGGTTGTTAGCGCGAGTTGCAGGCCCACACTCGCGCCACACTGTTCAGATCTGTTTAGGTGCCTTTTGGTCAACCTCTGTTGCTTGGATCTGGTTTTTACCCTGTGTATGCCTCCTGTGGATCTGTTGGTCAGTTTACATGGTTGCATGAAACCCTCATTTTTTCTTATGCCTTGTTAGGTGGTTGTTTTTGTTACAAACAACTGGCTATTAATTTCGTTAAAAGTAATTTTCCGGCAATGAACGTCTCTTGAAAGCTCTACGTGCATCGTCATTTTTTTTTATTATCATTTAAAAAGAAAAGAGAAAAGAAAAAGTTCATTTTTGTTTTATCATTTAGTCATGTTGTGGTAATTCTTTTTGTTTCAAAAAAAAAAAAAAGAGTTTTCCCTTTCTTATCGATTAGCTGCATCAGAATTATTTGGACATCGTTTTGTTTACATGAACCTCTTCGCTCTCCTATAGCCAGTTTTCATACAAGCAAAACGAATTCAGTTTTTCATGTAGTTGCATTTAGTTTCTTTTTCGAGAGATTACATTCGTTAAGGCCAGCAAACCGAAACTTAATTAAAAGATCAACTTAAAATTTTTTTCAATGAACCTAACAACGCATTGGAACCTAACGCTTATACTTTAGAGGTCTAGGCTAGAGACGTGTTTCGGCGTCGTTAAGCCTGGTAGATTATCGTCGAGTGGTTGGGTGATTCCTCCACGGTGAAGCGATAGGTACTAGTACGGACTGTGCTCCCACGTACCG
>APFE031644391.1:0-15466 GCA_000404065.3 Pinus taeda
TGGTAAAGATAGGATATGATCCTAAATATGTCAATGATGCAGAGGAGATTATCAAGAAAAAGAATCTAGACATTGCAACATTGAGAAAGCGGCTTAAGCTGATAGCCATAGAGGACCCCTTAACCAAGGACACTGAATAAAATGAGCTACAAAAGGTAGACATGATGAATTTGATTATAAATCAGAACATATAGATTAGATATATGGAGGAAGAAATGGAGAAGATGATTAAGGAGAAAGAATAGCGTTAGAAGATGGTCATTGTCCCCCTAGATGCCATACCCATTTCTCAGCTTCCAACAATAGGAACAACCACTGCAACTACTTCTTCAACTCATACTGTAAATGTTGAATGGGTAACAAAGACATAGGAGAACATGTCTATCCAGTCAGAAGAGATCAAGAATTTGCAGGGGAAGCTCAAAGCTCTAAAAATTATAGAAAGACAAAGATGAAGCTTCTCGTCTTATTGAAATGCAAAAATCACAGAGATTGTTGGAGAAGTTGCCGAAATTAGAAAGTGATACCTCAATTGGTCAGACCTTGGCTCGAGCCAAGGAAACCATTTGGATGGCTATTCTAGAATCTATGAATGTGACTTGGCCATCTATCAAAATCATCTTTAAGCAGAAGGAATTGATAGAAAAAGCTATAGAAACCATTGTTCAGGGAAGGGAGAAGCTCGGATAAATGCCACTAGAAGCCTCCAACATTATCATATTCTTGAATTCTAAGTCAAAATATGAACTTGGAGAATTAGGAATTAGTGATAGAACTACCACTATTTTAGAAGTCAATAAATTTTTGACTAAAAGAACCTCATTGATCAGTTGGAGGAAAGGTGTGAAAAAATGCAGTTGTGAGTGAACAGGTTCTGCAATAGAATTGAAGCATAAATCTAGAAAGGGCCGCTTAGCATTTATGTCATAAATGATAAATTCATCACTAAGGAAGACTATGTCCTGAAAATGAAGGAAATGGAAAGAAGTAGTGTCAAGTTCAATGGGATAAAAGGTATTATGACAGCAAAAGCATCTTTAGAAACCATGTCAAATGACTTCTACATACATAATTGTTGGGTTGTGTTATATTATTTCCACAGCTAGCTCTCCTAGTTAACTAGGGGGTTAGAGGGGGGGTGGACCTCCCCTTCATTGCACCGACTACACCGCGGGGGTGATAGCCCCCCATATATGGGGGGTCTGAGGGGGGAAGTTAGCCCCCCTCTACAAGGTTTGGGGCAGTGCCCAAGGGAAATTTTTTTTGGACCCTATATGAGGTGGGCAGACCTACCTATGGTTTTTTGCATGGCTTTCATACATGGTTTTGGGCACGATGGTTTTCAGTCCATGGTATTGGATGTTTCAAAATGTATATATATGTATTGTAACATTGAAAAGAAAATAATGAAAAATCAGGATGGTAGTCCCAGTTTTAGGATCCAAGGGAAAATCTCTGTGTATATGTGTTTTGTGTGTATGCTCTCACATTGTTTATTTTTTGTGTTTTAGAATTCATATGTAGGTGATTTTTGTACGGGGTTGATACCTACATCTAGTATAAGATTTGTTTTGGCTTCAAAGGGATGCCTTTGTTGCTGAGGGGTTTCACTTGGGCCTGTGGTAAACCCTGTTCAATCAGAGATCTGGCGGATCGATTCTGGTGGTGAAAGAAGATGGTGAGCAGTAGAAATATAAAGATCATGAAATTTAATGGTCTGTGTTTTGAGTTATGGAAACTCATGATGGAGGATCTATTGGTAGATAAATATGAGTGGATTGTGGTAGATTTGGGTACTAAACCAATAGGAGTGTCCGATGAAGCATGGAGGAAG
Source organism: Pinus taeda (assembly GCA_000404065.3). Classification (NCBI taxonomy): domain Eukaryota; kingdom Viridiplantae; phylum Streptophyta; class Pinopsida; order Pinales; family Pinaceae; genus Pinus; species Pinus taeda. The sequence goes on from APFE031644391.1 coordinate 1,835, forward strand.
TTGGATCGAAAGGCAAAGAGTAAAATACGATTGTGTCTCTCAGATTCATTATTTCTGAATGTATTAGGGGAAGAAATGGCTAAGGCTTATGGGACAAGTTAGGGACTTTGTACCAATCTAAGTCTCTAGTGAATAAACTATTCCTATGGAAAAAGTTGTATAACCTGAGGATGAAAGATGGAGACTTGGTGACAGAGCATCTGAATGCATTTAATACTATGGTAACTTAGTTATTATCTATTGATATTCAAAATTGACATGATGATAAGTGCATCAGTTTCTTGTGTTCTCTACCAGATTCGTGGGATAGTATGATTATTGCAATAGGAAGCAATGCAATTGCCTTGTAGTTTGATGAAATAGTCTAATCCTTATTGATGGAGGAGATGAGACGAAAAAATATTGAGAGCCAGAATAGTGATACCTTGTCTATATGAGGAAGGTCCCAGAACAGAAACAAAAAAAAATCATCATCTAAAACTCCAAGAAAAGTTGTAAATCTATGTTGGAAATGTGGAAAGGAAGGGCACTACAAAAGGGACTGTAAATCTAAATCTCCTGACAAAGGAAAGGGATCTGATGATGCTCCTTCTACGGAGGTGAAAACCACCTCAGATAAAGGTGGGGATGTGTAATTGGCTTCTCCAAGTACACATGTGGATCATGAGGCATGGTTGATTGACTCAGGTGCTTCCTTTCACTTCACTCCACATAGAGAGTGATTTTGCGAGTATGAGAAATATGATGGTGGTGATGTCTTCTTGGGGGATGACCAGAAGGCTAGAATCATTGGATGCAGAAAATTAAAGTTGAAGTTGCAAGGTGGAATGATTAGAATACTTCTGGGTGTTTTGCATATTCTTGCATTGGCCAGAAATATGATTTTTGTAAGAAAGATAGATGATGCAGGTGTAAAAACTGTGTTCGAGAAATATACTTGCAAGATGGTTTCGGTAGCACTATTATTGGTGCAGGGAGTTCAGATTGGAATGATGTACAAGCTACAAGGTAGCATTGTTTTTGACAAGTGCAACAGTTCTGTGGTTCCTCAAAGTGGAGCAAAAAATCTAGTGGTGTCTGGAGGAAATACCATGCTATGGCATCAAAGGCTTGTACATATTGGAGAGGAAGGCCTTCAAATACTTCATGGTAAAGGTATGGTGGTATGGTAGAAGGTATGAATAATAGCTCTCTCGATTTTGATTTCTATGAAAATTGTGTATATGGGAAGCAGAATCAGGTGAGTCTCCCCTCTGGTGGTAAGAGGGCGAAACAGATATTAGTGCTTGTGCATAGTGATGTGTTTACACCTATGAATGTTCCATCACTTGGTAATTCTATGTATTATGTATCATTTATAGATGAATTATCAAGGAATACATGGTTATATTTCCTTAAGAAGAAATCTAAAGTCTTTGATAGGTTTAAAGAATTTAAGGCTCTGGTGGAAAACCATACAAAGGAGAAGATAAAGGTGCTGAGGACAGATAATGGTGGAGAGTTTTGCAAGAAGGAATTTGAAGAATTATGTAAGAAGTGTGGTATAACATGGCAGAAGACTACTCCATACACACTGGAGCAAAATGGAATTGCAGAAAGAATGAACGAGACATTGATGGAAAGGGCAAGAAGCATGCTTAGTCATGTCGGGTTAGGACAAGAATTATGTGCAAAAGTGGTGGAGACTGCATGTTACCTGGTCAATAGATCACCTTCATCAGCATTGGAGGATAAGACTCCACAAGAGGTATGGACTAGTAGGAAACCCTCTCTTTCACATCTAAGGGTATTTGGATGTGATGCATATGTAAATTTTCCAAAGGAGAAAAGAACAAAGTTGGATAGTAAATCTGAAAAGTGCATCTTTATTGGGTATAAGGATGGTTTAAAGGGTTATAAACTTTGGAACCCAATAACAAGGAAGGTTGTGTACAACTGATATGTGGTGTTCAGAGAGGTTAAAGATGTTATTAAACATGAATTCCAACCAAAGGAACCTGAGAAGATAGAGTTTGAGCTAAAGGCGGAAGAATAAAACTCTACAGTAGAAGAGGAATTAGAATATGAACATCCAAAAACTTCGGTTGTGAGAAGATCAGTTCAAGAAAGAAGGCAGCCATAAAGGTATAGTCCATCTCCTTTCTGTTCAAATTTTGCTTTATCTATAACTGATGATGATCCCAGAACTGTGAAGGAAGCAGTAGATTCATAAGATGGCAAACTCTTGAAAGAGGCCATGGTTGATGACATGACATCTTTGCACAAAAATGAGGCTTGGGATTTGGTGGAATTGTTGGCTGGAAGGAAACCCATTGGAAGCAAATGGGTGTTCAAAAAGAAGAAAAATGCAGAAGGAATGTTGGAGAAATACAAAGCTTGGTTGTTAGAAAAAGGGTAATCCCAGTCGCGGAGAATTGATTTTGGTGATATTTTTTCTCCTGATGCCAAGGTAGCTTCTATTAGATTACTTTTATGTGTTTCTACTACTTTTGAGTTTGAGGTGGAACAAATGGATGTGAAGACAAAATTTCTTCATGGGGATCTGGAAGAAGAGATCTACATGAAGCAACCTGAAGGATTTGTGGTGAAGGGTAAGAAAGAATTGGTATGCAAGTTAAAAAATTCTTTGTATGGGTCAAAACAGTCACCAAGGATGTGGTATGTAAAATGTGATACATTTATATGGGGACTTGGCTTCACTAGAAACAAAGCATATCACCGTGTGTATTTTATATTAATTGTTGATCGTGCTATTTATCTGGTCTTTTATGTGGATGATATGTTGCTGGTTGGAAATGACAAGACATTATCCAGAATTTGAAGACCCAATTGTCCTCCAAATTCGACATGAAATCTCTTTGTGCTGCAAACTATATTTTGGGCATGGAAATTAAAAGAGATCGGCAAAGCAAAAGCTCTAGTTAAACCAGAGGAAGTATCTCGAGACAATACTGCAAATATTTAATATGCAATATAGTAAACCGGTGAAGGTTCCTATTCCTGTAGGTGTGAATTTATCTACTGAGCAATGTCCCAAGACATAAGAAGAGGAAGAGGACATGTTCTGTGTTCCATATACAAGTGCAGTCGTTAGCCTAATGTATGCGATGGTCAGTACTAGACCAGATATTGCACATGCAGTGGGAGTATTGAGTAGGTTTATGTCAAAACCAAGGAAGGAGCACTAGACAATAGTGAAGCAGGTTTTCAGATATTTACGTGGCACTAGTGGTTATGGTTTGTGCTACAAAGGAAGACCAGGATTGGACAGAGTGCTGGATATTCATGGCTTTGTGGATGCAGACTAGACTAGAGATCTGGATCAGAGAAGACCTACAAGTGGGTATGTGTATAACCTATTTGGAGGTGCATTTAGTTGGATGCATAAGAAACAATCTGTGGTGGCACTATCAACTACAGAGGCAGGAATAGATGGTAGCCACTCATGCAAGTATGGAGGTAGTTTGGTTGCAGAGATTGTGTTCAAGTATGGGGTTAGTACAAGGAGGTATAAGGATACACTGTGATAGCCAAAGTGCAATTTTCTTGGTAAAAACCCTGCTTACCATTCACAGAAAAAGAACTTTGATGTTCAATATCACTTTGTTAGGGATATGATAGAAGACAAAAGGGTGTTGTTGGTAAAGTTGGACACTTTGAAGAATACTGTAGATGCATTGACAAAGTCTGTGAGCTCTGAGAAGTTCTCTTGGTATAGAGAAACAATGGGAGTTGTAGGCCTGGATAAATGACTAATCTCTCTTGTGGTCCCCTATGGAAAGAAAACAACAAGTGGGAGAATGTTGGGTTGTGTTATATTATTCCCATGACTAGCTTTCCTAGTTAACCAAGGGGTTAGAGGGAGGGTGGAGGCCCTCACTTCGTTGAGTCGACTATGTAGCGGGGGTGGTAGCCCCCCTTGTACGGGGGGTTTGAGGTGGGCGGTTAGCCCCCGTCTACGAGGTCTGGGGCAACATCCTAGGGAAATTATTTTTGGACCCTATGTTAGTGGGCAGACCTACCCATGGTTTTCTGCCTGGTTTTCGCACATGGTTTTGGGTGCGATTGTTTTCAGTCCATGGTATTGGATGCTTCAGCATGTATATATATGTATTGTAACATTGAAAGGAAAATAATGAAAAATCAAGCTGGTCGTCTCAGTTTTGGGATCCAGAGGAAAAGCTCTGTGTATATGTGTTTTATGTGCTATGCTCTCACAATGTTTATTTTATGTGTCTTAGAATTCGTATACAGATAATTTCTTTATGGGGTTAAAACCTACAAGAATGAGGTAAAACATGTTTTAACAGTGAAGCCAACTTTTTCCAAATACAAAGAGGTCGATGAAATGTACTAGAGGGTAATCAAATTGACCATACCTGATGAAAAGAGATGGGAATAAAATTGTGATTTACTAGATTAAAAAGGTAATTCAGGTGTAGTAAGATAATGGCTAGCACATCAACCAACACAATAGTCAGCACATCAATGCAACACAATTTCAGGTTGACTCAGAAACTGAATCCACCAAAACAGAGCCACCTTTTCATCCTTATGTTTACGTGGCTTATTTTTCTGCTAGAGATAAATCTTATTGTTTGTAATTAGGTTAATAATACATTGCTTGTTGATACAAATATTTTGTAATTATTAGTATAAATGCTTCGGTGTTTAAAGTATTAAGGGTTGATCTCTGAAAGTAATTTCCTCTACATATTTTTATTTTTCAAAGTGCTAGAGCATCAATAATACATGGACCTTTTCACACTATTCATGTGGTGTACCAACCGGTGAAGTGTTTCTTCTGTTTATTTATTTAAGCATTATTTTATTTCTCTGTTATTCTAAAAACTTAATTACTTAACAAAAATTGTGATGAATAGGATTTGTTATTTAGAGCACCCTATTCTAGTTGTTAGTAATTTTCATGTTTTCCACTCAAGTCAAATTAAGGAATTCTTAATTTCACCTTGATTTCCACTGAACCTTACATTTATGTTCTCCCATAATCCATTTAAAACTCTGAAAATATCCAAATAGTGCAACCTAGCTTGCCCTATGGAACTCCTCTAAAATTTGATGCCAAATACAATTAAATATTTATGCTCCATAGCCCAGTGGAACTATAACACTTATTTCGACCAAACATTTCGAATAAAACAATCAGTACAATCATAACTAGCCTAAAATTCACATAAAACAAAGCTAAAGTTTACAAAGAGATCCCTCTCTGAAGCTAGCAGGGCTAGATTCTACCTTCCAAAGTGGTTTTGATGTTGTCTTAAGTGTTTACTCACTTAACCTCAAAAATACAGAACCACAACATCATGACGACCATACTGGGGAAGAAAACTCTTTAGATTGAAAAATCATTATTCCTTGGTATTCAATCAATATTTCTATAAACTAAATCTTATGTATCATTATGAAATACATGATCTAAGGTTGTCATTGATTTTGATTTTATGAAGTTGTGCAATGAATTTTAATAGACCTCGCTTTTCACTAGAGCTCACCCTAATCCCAACCCTGCTGAATTTGTAGATAATCTAGAGAAATTAGTGAGAAAGAAAAGCTTCACAGATAGTCAAGGTAGCAATAGTTATTTGTCTAGGTTCAATTATATTCCTGAGAATAGTCCTTTATCAAGGTCTAAGTCTCTTCCAGAGAAATTTGAAACTATTCAAGATATAGAGTTTGATTTGATTTTCCAACATAGTTTGTTTAAATCAAAATATGAGAGTTTTGTAGATTATAATGTCATTGACAAAACCATATTACAACCATATGGACCCCAAACCCAACCTTTTGAAATAGATCTTGACCTTGAATCCTTACAACAGTTTGATAAATTACAAGATCTGGTTTTGGTTTTAAACCAAGCCATTGATGAAGATTATATTCAACAATCTATTGAATTTTCAGCTTTAACCATTCCAACAACTTCTTTTTCCAACCAATCTTCCCAGTCTGTTGATCTAAAACCCCTATTCCTACTCATTCCATAGTCTCTACTTCTTCACATGTAATATCTCAGATTGTTATTCCTACTATCCTTGTAGTTATCACAACCACACCTACCACAGGTCCATCTTCTAGACAATCTTTTAGACCAACTACGGTAGGTAGGTATGCACCTTTGGTGTTACCAGGCCAGCTAAATTCTATGCCTAGAGAATATTAGTCCAAAATTCTGACCTTTGATAACATTGATTCTCATACTGCTCAGCAACACATGGATAGAACGAATGATGTGTTTGACCTTCAAGAAGTAGAAGAAGATGTTGTAAAAATGAGATTGTTTGCGCAAAGTTTAGGAGCCGATGTCAAAAAATGGTTTAGGAGTTTACCTGCAGGAAATATAGCTAGCCTTGATGCATTCCATCAAACTTTATTAGCTAGATTGGAAATCAAGAAAAATCCACTTCAACTCCTAAATGAATATAAAATACTGAAAAGAAATCCAAATGAAATTGTGGAAGAATACTGTGAACTACAGACATCAAGCCCTCCCATGGCCTAGATTTAATTGATTTTCTTGATGGTTTTGATGTATACATGGAATATCCACTTAGAGAGAGAGACCTGACAACTTTCGAGGAAATTCAATCGAATGCTATAAAAGTTGAAGCTAACATATTAGCCAAAAAGGCCAAACTAAAATATGAACACATGGTTACCATTAACAAAGAGCCTTCCACTTCTGCCTCCGATCATAAAATTGATAACCTAGTGAGAGTAGTGGAAAAGATGATGCAAAGAGTAAATATAAATGACCAAACTAAAGTGAAAGAGTACCAAAATCCTCCTTAAAATAGAAACCAAAACATTAGAAGGAATGTTCCCCAAATCAAACAACAAGAACAAAAGAGTCCAGAGCAGTAGGTTCAGCCTCCTTTTCAGGAAAACTACACTTATGATGAGGGTAATATTATTGAATATTTGGATGATAATAAAATAAATCTGATGGGACTAAATGACGATGAAACAATTTTTCTCACTCATGCGGAGCAAAAACTTTTCTCCTAGCTAAAACTGAACTAGACTCTGAAGAATCGGATGAATATAAACAAGGTTTTGAAAATCCCATCATGGGAGTCCCTATGAAGTATAACCTTAGGAGCAAAAGGAATTTAGACACTCTCAATAGCAAAAAAATTGATAATCCTGCTAAAAACTCCTTTGAAGCTGATCTTAGGAAAACCATAGATAGTCTTCCTAAGAAAACTGTTGATAATTTTGGTAAAAAAAAAACAGAAATTCCTATCAAAAAGTCAGTTGACAGTGTTTCTAAAACTACTCAAAATGATATCCCAAACACAAGTTGGTGAAAAGACCCTATAACAAAATAAATTATAGATTAATCTAAACTTTCCAACCCAATTAAGATTCAAACATTGTTTAACATTGAGAATGAATTACCAAAACTGAAATTCTTTTTCCTCTAGTAGAGCTAACGAAAAAGAACATGTACAGACCTATTGTGGCCACCAACAACCCCCCTCTTTGTTTGATATTAGCAATAACACCAAGCAAATAGGGGACCCTTTATAAAAATTCAAACAAACATCTCTAGGAACATTTTTGTTTTTCCTTAGAATTTTATCGCAACGAGGCAATGAAACACTTCTTTTATGAGCATAACAAACCACGAAGAAACGATGCTAAATTCATCGCATCGCATTTACCATAAGCGCTCTTAAATGAAAAGCTTAAGAAATCCCCGACGGCCGATGTGTGACATCGCATATCGCAGTAATCGCGTAGAGTAGGACACAATGACTAATATCTGCGATCTGCGATTTGCGATATGCGATCCACAATATGCGATCTGCGATGATCCGATATTGCGATACCACAATACTATAACACAAATCTGCGATTTGCGATCTGCGATCTGCGATGAGCGTGAATTTTCCTTGGCACAGTATTCAAGGAAAGCTGCCCATTAATCAGAATTAAGCGCGTGCCTTAAAAAGGAAATTAATGATTGTACGAATGGTTGCTTTTTGTTTTCGAAGAGTCAGTTCACTTTGAATGCCATAATTATGCACACATAAGATCTGAAGCTTTCATGTCAATCTTTATTTCCATTACTCTTTTCCTTTGCACAAACTATAAAACAGGAAATACATGGAGCAATTTTTCAGGAAACATCTAAGGAATAGGGGAAGACGCCAATACTCGGAGGACACAAAAGAGACCTCTTCATAAACGGGTGCCACATACGATAGGACTACAGATTCCAGAGTATCACTCAACATATGCGAACGACCGATAGGTCATTTGAAGCTCAGAATCAAAGGCGCAAAAAGCAGCATGATTACAAAGAGCCCTGAAACTTACACGCCAGAAAAGCCCGGAATGAAGAACGAAGGCAGTTTTCAATCCAGAGAGTTGCTCGGAAAGTAAAGTCTTCTAACTCATCAAGTCATTTGCAAAGACAGAAACCGAAATAGCAAAAGAAGAACCAGTTTGACGGAAATTTGGGTTATTACCAAGTATACACTCAGTCAGCGGGAGATTCTCTAAAATATCTGATAGTTTACCAAAAAGTGGTGCCAGCCCTTGTTACTTCTATTTTTATAGCACACACGAAAGGGGAAGGCAACCAACCGACTCTTCCCAAACATAGTTGCACGCTTACAGCACTAAGGAGAAAATACAAAAATAGTTCAGAGTCAGATTTAATTTTAGAAATAGCATGCTTTATTAGAAGGATGGTCATTTGAAAACCGGATCCTAAATTTCTATAATCAAGTTAATTAGTTAGCAGTATTTAAACCCTTCTCAGCCATTTAGAGAAGGGTCCGGAGATTTGTCAAAAACTCGTCCTCAGAACATGCACTTTTGCGCCCTTGGAGGTGGTTTTGATGAATGGATGGATCAAGGTTTATTAATGTTTGCATCTGATATCTGCTATTGATGTTGCACTTCTGTACTCTTAGTAGATGTTAGAACAAGGAGAGGTAAATCATTGTTGCTTGAAGCTTATAAGTGGAACCAGTCATAAATGGTACTTTTGTCTCTTGACTATCTCTGCTTATATTCTTAAAGTGATTTATAAGTTTCAGTTGTTTATATGTCATTGTATGAATGTATGGGTTATCATTTTTCACTTTTGTACGGTGGAGTCATATTGTTTATGCCTGACATATGAGTAACTTATTATGCGATATGTTGTTCACAACTGTTTTGCCTAACTTCTTATGCAAAGTGGTTTATCTTTAATGATTTCTATTCTTATAATAGCTGAATGATCTTTATTACCAGTTATTGTTCGAAATATTTTTAGATCGCATAATAGATTATATACATCCCGGGTTAGTGTAGATTAGACGTGTTGTTTCTCGCTAGATTACAATAGCATAGAGTAAAGTTAAAGAATATGAATTAGATTAGATTTAAATTTCTCTTAGACCAGCATAGTACAACTCTACACACACACACACACACCCAAGATCGGGAAACTGGTCCCGTTATCCCCAGTCGGACCCACTATACCAAATGGATAAGGAGCTACCAACCAAGGTCTGGACCGGGTGGGTATCCCCCTTGCTGTCGACCCGATTTTCGGGGCTTCAACATATTTGGCGCTAGAAGGAGGGCTCGAACTATGAATGGAACCTAAATCAAAATCTAAATACCATTCTGAGAGTAAATCACCCTCATCAAATCCCCCAACTTCTCTAGTACGTTTAGAATCAGAATCAGAAGTCGGTCGAATATTAACCGCTGCTACTTACCCCAATCTTTCAGACCAATCTACCATTGAACCCCCTGAAGTTCAAACTCTTAGTCACAAGCTCCAAGGGTTTACTATTTTTACACTAGGGTCTGATAAATCTCAAAGTAGTGTGACTTCGCAGTACAATCCTGCTCATCCCCTGACCAGGTTAAAGAGTGGAAAATTTGACATTCGGCCAACTGAATTCCGTCTTCCCACCAGGAAAAGAGAAAAGAAAACATCACTGCACTCTGAAAGTGAGACTCTTTCATCTACATCATCCATCTCAACCCCCTCACCGTGAAGTCAACCGCCCACATCTTCATTCCAAACCACTCATCCACCTTCCACAACCCCTCTTCCCCAATCGTCCAAGATCATATTATCTTCATCTTCCCATCCTCAAGGATCATCCCCCACACTTGCAATCACCAGTAGCTCAAAAATGGCTCAATCTCCATGGAACAACCATGGAGCGGTTTTAATGCCTCCACCCCTGAGCCAAATACTGACCCATCCTGAGAAATGGCTACCCAAATTCAACCCAGAAGCAGGCATGCTAGCTGAAGAGCACATTAACAATTTCATGCTCTCTGTCAATCTCAACGAAGATGCTATTGTCCGGCTTCTTCCCTATACAATGCAAGGGACGGCCGGGTCATGGTACTTTTCATTACCTTCCGGGTCTATAACGAGTTGGGACATCTTTCAAAATCAATTTCTCACCAAATTTGGTGATGACAGATCAACATCAATGTTAATCAGTGACTTGTCCAATCTTAAAGACGAAACCAGAGAACCCATCAAAGATTTCAATTTACGTTTCAATAAGATCCTCAACAAGATCCCCACTGCTTCCCAACCTAGCAAATAAGTATGATGTGAATGGTATATCACAGCCTTACCATCAAACTTAGCAGTCTTCATAGATAGGGCAAATTAAAACTTTAGTTGAAAACCTGACAAAGGTGATAACAGTAGAGAAACGCGTTATAGCCTTGGAGAAAATATCTGTGATCGAAGAATGCAAATCTAAAAAGATCACCTTCAAGGAAGACCCCAAGAAGAAACAGACGAAAGATCCTTTCGATTTAGAAGGGTTGCAGAAGGTATTAAAGACCATGTCCAATGAGATGATTGACATAAAGAAACAAGTGGCAGAAACTTCTTCGAAAAAACCCTATAGAGCTTTTAAAAGAGGCCCTTCAATGGATGCGAAACCACCCAACGCTATCTCAAATGTCGAATCCGAAGAAGAGGAAGAAGAAGAGAGAACCATTGAAGGGCATACCGATGATGAAGAAGTTGTGGAACTACAAGGAATGTGGGATTTCATCCTCCCACAAGAAGAAGATCAAGAAGCATTTATGGTTAGCACACGAAGCAAAAACCAACTTGATCCTCCCCAAACTACCCCTAAGAAGAAGGGCACGAGCCCTATAGTAAAAGAAAAAGTCGCAACAAAGAAAACAACCGCTAAGGTGACTCAATCTAGCCCAGTCCAATCAGATCAAACACCTCCATCAAGGACACTAATAGTGTCGGATGAAATGGACTACAATATTATCGATGACATGAAAAAGACTAGGGCTAATATCACTCTTTATGAATTGCGCAAATTGAAACATCAACATAATATAATGATGAAAGAATTACACGACGTACCTACTACATCTTTGCCTACAGCTGTAGCTACACACAACATGGGAAGACCCCCAACCAGCATGGCCAATAAGATCGATCCAAATGACATCGCCTTGATTGGAGGAAGATCAAGATCTCACACTCCCCCCTTTTTGCTCACTTATGAAATCTTCAACAAAAACGTGCACAATTGTTTGGTAGATTCTGGAGCTTCAACAAATATTTTACCCAGATCAATATGTGCCAAGTTAAACGTTCAACGACAAAAATCCGCAGTGCGCATAGTTAATCTTGATTGGTCCCAAGTCGAAGTGATTGGTGAACTTAATCAAGTCACCATAAGATTGTCGTCTAACCCCAAGGTATGTCAGGTTATCGACATTCTGGTAGCTGATATCCCTGAATTCTACAGCTTAATTCTTAGTAGGGATTGGTCCGAAAAACTCCGTGGATACTTTTCAACCGACTGGTTGCACATGTGGTTACCATACAATGGTAAACCGAATCAAATAAAGGTCGAACGAGAGTTACACCAGAAGTACATAGTAACCGAATTGGAGGGAGAAAATGACGCAATAGCATACAACAGTAGCATCATAGGCAATTACTCGACATATTATTTCCTCGGCAATTTCAATGCTCATACATCACCTTACTTAGAAAATTCAGTTTTGTCCCAAGTCGAAAATTTTTCCCAAACTGATAATTCAAAGTGTGTTAATCTTGTAGAAGAACCTATAAATACATCTTTGTTTTGGAAATTATATTTTGATGGCTCTAAATCTAACGAAGGCGCAGGAGTAGGATGCATTCTGATTAGTACAGAAGGGAACAAGGCAATGCTTACATGCATACTTGAATTTGATTGCACAAACAATACAACAGAATATGAGGCCTTGGTGCAGGGCCTATACAAAGCAATCGGGTTAAACGTCAAGTACCTTCAAGTCTTTGGAGACTCTGAGATTGTGTTCAAATAGGTACGTAACACCATACATTTCCTATCAAGTCATTTGAAACACTATCAATCTCTAGTACAGGATATGACTAAGCATTTCACAGCATTCAATATTTTCTCAATCCCGAGAATTCAAAATGCAAGCACAGACCTTTTAGCAAACGTAGCCTCTAGACTCATTCCCTCCGAAGATTTTAGTACAGATAGATTCTCGATAGAATTAATCTTTAAACCATCCATCCCTAACAACATTACGAACTGGAGAGTATTTAATGATGATCCCGATATTGTAAATTTCCTCACCTCTGAAGGATCCTACTCCAATCAAATAATTGACGAAGACCACCACGATCGACAAATACAACAAAGTAGCACTGATAATGCTATACCTAAATTAGTGGTTAAGTTAGAAGACTTATACGATTTGAAAAGTCGGTTTAAAAGGTCTACTAATTCTAAGCTCTACAGTTCAACTCTGAACTATGAATCAGTAAACCTGGGAACCGATGATAAACCGCAAAACGTTAATCTAGGCCACGGCCTAGCTCCTGAAGAGAAACTAGCATATATTCGTCTTTTGAGACAATACAAAAATGTTTTCACCTGGAATTACGATGAGCTGAAGACATACGACACTTCCATTATTCAACATACTATCCCTATGATTGACAATGAAAAACCTGTCCAGCAGAAACTCAGAAAAATACACCCCAATCTAGAAAACCAAATAAAGGCTGAGCTGAATAAGTTGTTAAAGGCCAGAATAATTTTCCTTGTCAGACATTCCAAGTGGGTCTTCAATATGGTGCCCGTTAGAAATAAAAGCGGAGATATTAGAATCTGCATCGATTTACAGAATCTCAACAAAGCCTGTCTAAAAGATAATTTTCCCCTCCCTCCTATGGAGCAGATATTACAGGCAGTAGCAGGTTTAGAACTAATGTCTTTTTTGGATGGATTTTCAGGATACAACCAAGTGCTGGTACATCCCGATGATCAGTTAAAAACCACATTCCGAACCAAATGGGGCACATACGCATATCGGAAGATGCCATTTGGTTTGATTAATGCCGGCGCTACGTTTCAAAGAGCTATGGACATCACATTCAAGGGTTTAGTCAATAAAGCCGTAGTGATTTATTTGGATGATATAATGGTATACTCCAAGAAGCGAAGCGACCATCTCAAAGACTTGAAACAAATATTTCAATGATGTTTAAGGTAAGGGATTTCACTTAACCCAAAGAAATCTTTTTTCGCATTAAGTGAAGGGAAACTTCTAGGATTCATAGTATCAAAATCT
>APFE031644392.1:0-20043 GCA_000404065.3 Pinus taeda
CCCTCCAACCATCAAAGGTCCCCCTTGTCAGGCTCCACTGACCCCTACTCTGATAGCCCCAATCTCTCCTTGTGGGAACTTCTTTTCTCTCCTCATGGATCTAGGTGAAAAGATCAACCAAAATCACCTGTAGCTATGTCTCCATCTCAAGAAACGCAAGAGGTGGAGGCGGGTCTTGAAAATCCTAAAAACAAACAACCAAGCAAATGAAAAACACCAGAAGAGCTATCCACATGCAAGGAAATCAAGCAATTTCTTTCCCAAGTCCAAAAAACCCTTGAGAATAAGGACAAAATGGATCAACTCAACTCCAATGAAAGTTTTATGGTAGCTTTCCTGTGAAACTAGGCAAACGATGGATGGGCAGAAATCCATCAATATTTGATAGATCAATTCCATATGATCTATAAAGATTGGGAACAACGTCAAGCCTCTACAGAATCCCCTTCCAAAATGGATTTGGCTATATGAGAAGAAAAACTGCCCACCAGGCAAGGTTAATCCAACTCGAGATCCAGGAAGAAAGGTAGAGGACCCAACAGTGAAGTGATCAAAGTAACAGGGTTTATCCTAGTTAACTGATTATAAGCAATTGTCCTCATGGAATACTGCCAACACTCTCAAACCACCCCTCCTCAATGAAGGTGGTCTCGTGGAACATAAGAGGCCTCAACTCAAAGGGTAATTTGAGGTAATTAAAGGAACAAATTCAATAGGATAAACCAGACATCTTAGTCATGTGGGAAACTAAGGTAACACAAGATAAACTTAGTGAAATCAAAAGCACTGGATCCAAGAGGTAATCTAGGGGGCTTGGGAATCCTTTGGGACTCCAAATATATCTCTTTTGGTAACTAGATTGCCTACCCAAATACCCTTTCAAGTCAATTTGAATGTATTGGTTATGTGGAAAAGGTTTGATTAACAGGGGTTTATGGTCCTACTCTATCAGGGACAAAGGCCACCTTTCTTAGTAGTTTCGACAACTGAAGGAGATTTTGGGAAAAAACATTTGGATTCTGGTAGGGGACCTCAATTTGATCAAGGATTTGGGTGAGAAGAAAGGAGGAGTCAAGTGGATGAATCTGATCTCCATTTCCTTTCAGTATACTATTCAAGATCTTGGAGTAGAAGACATTGATTTTATTAATGGTTGTTTCATATGGAATAATCAACAGGGAAGTAAGCACTAGAGCGCCTCTCGTTTGGATCATTCTTTATTTCAAATAAAACCCTACAACAAGAATTGTTTCTTTAATTTTTGATCCTCCCCTACATGGGATCAGGTCATTGGCCCATTTTCTTGGAAATTGACTTGAGGATGGCACTGAGGAACCAACCTTTTCGTTTCAAATTTTTGTGGCTTGAAAAACCAAATTTCATTTCTAAGCTAGAAGATTGGTGGAAGGGTATTAGTGTGTTTGGGAGAAATCAAATGGAGACTTTCTAGTTGAAGTTGAAGGCACTAAAAGGAAGGATTAAAGAATCGACTCGGTCATATTTCAGTAAAATTCATTATGAAAAGTGAAACCTGGAGG
Source organism: Pinus taeda (assembly GCA_000404065.3). Taxonomy (NCBI): domain Eukaryota; kingdom Viridiplantae; phylum Streptophyta; class Pinopsida; order Pinales; family Pinaceae; genus Pinus; species Pinus taeda. Next base: position 1,539 of record APFE031644392.1, read on the forward strand.
AAGAAATGTGGTCAATCTAGTAGTGGATAATTTTAGAAGGTAGGATTGAAACCCTCAATGTTCAGGAGGGTGAGTTCCTCAATGACCTGGAGAAATGAAGAAAAAAAGAATAAATTCTTTGGAGGAACAAATCAAGAGTTCAATAGGTCAAAGAAGGTGAGCGTAACATGAAATTATTTCATAGGACTATGTTAAAACATAAACAGTTTCATAGGATTTTCTCCCTCAATGGATCGAACGGTCGATGGCTTTTTCAACATGAGGATACCTCTGAGGAGTTGATCACCTATTTCTAGACTTTGTTCATAGAGCCCTAAGAGGATGAGAGTGAGTCCAACTCGAGAATCAAACAATGTATTCCCCAGATTGGGTGAAGACTTCACTGAAGGAAGCCAAGTAGAAGAGAAAGAAATCTCCCTCCAAAAGTAGACCGTTGAAGGATCAAACAAATTATCTATGGTTTCTGTTTTGAAGCAAAATGTTGCAAACCTACAAGAAGGGACCAAAATTCTAAATGAATCCAAGAAGAAGAGGAAGAAGTAGAGCTTTTAGCTAAGGGTAAAGAGGAGTTGTCTGATTTGGCCTGGGAAGGGCTCTAGTTTCAAGGGTCTTTGTCATGGTCTTCGTATTCATACATTTAACGTTCTATAAGAAGAATTTGTTTGGGTTTTCCTAACAGAGACTGAGAGGTTTTTCCCATGGCTAACAACCTATATATTGTGTCTCTTGTCTCTTTATTATTCATGAATTTATAATTGTATTTATGAAAATAACACAATAACAACATAAGAAATAGAATGTCATAACCAAGAAGTGAAAGGACTCTCTCAGGAAATTATCAAAGTAGAGAAATCACCTAACTATTGATGCCCTAAATTTCTCAACATGGTATGAGAGCTAAGGTGAAAAAGTCAAGAAGAGGCATCTAATCAAACAGAGGCATCAAAGTTTTTCGAAGGATATCAAAGCACAATTTCAAGATATACATCATAACATAGATCAAGGAAATCTACTTCAGAAAAAGTCTTGGGATAGTAATCAATGAGGAAGAAAAAAAATACCAAAAACCCTAGAACAATTTCCGAGATCATCTCTCAACCATCACCTAAGGAGTGGAAGCTTTTTCAAAAGACCTAAGAAGGCTAGATCAAATAAAATTGTCATCGTCTTTGAATGGGTTTTGGAAGGAATCTCTCTGTCATTAAAGCACAGCTTTAATCTTTGAAGAAATCCATCGAAGTGTTCTCTCTCCAAAGTGGATCAAGGAATACTCTTGTAGAAAGAATCTATCAAGAAGTAGTATTCTGCAAGGTAATTTTTCATCTATTTTTAGCTTCGGGGGTCATTCCTCTATGATGACGATTAAATGAGCGATGTTGTCGCCTCGTTAGGAACTCGGGTCCAACATGGTGATACCTATGAATAAACAAGATTATAAGGCTCCACACCCAAGACAAATCCAACAAAAAACCTACGAGTTATGATCTGTAATCACCACTTGGAACAATCTCGGAAATTTATGAAAGATCATGTAATAATCTATAAATTTACAAGAATTTGGCCCAAAGAATTAGATATTCTCCACTGGATCCATCTCGAATGGCAGGAAAAAGCTCAATTTGACCTACACATCCAAGTAAAAGGCTTCTTCATAGTGATCTTCTAGTATCTAGAAGTCTGCAAGAAAATTTTGGATAATGGGTCATATTTCATAAGCAACACAGGGTTATTCATTAGGCACTAGGAACCCTGTTACAATCTAGAGAAGAAACAATTCTTAGCTATACCCATCTGGATCTAAATTTACTCTCTACTAGAGGATTTTTGGGAGATGGACATCTAGAATTGATTTGCAATTCCATATGAAACTTTGTTCAAGTCTCAAAGATCACTAGATATTGATGGTTCTCTTCCTATGCCAGGATTTTTGTTTACGTGAACATCTCACAACCCCTCCTAGATTCAATGCAAATTGAGTATAAGGATGAATTCTTGTCTCAACGACTGGGCTATGAGTGTAAAATTTGTCATAAATATGGATACTTGTTTTGCAACTTCCCTCAACGGTCGTAAGAGACAACTACTCTGGTTGATCCCTCCTTTGGTGGCTTCTTGGAAGTTCTTTGGAAACACCCTCCAACCATCAAAGGTCCCCCTTGTCAGGCTCCACTACCCCCTACTCTGATAGCCCCAAGCTCTCACTGTGGGAACTGCCTTTCTCTCCTCATGGATCTAGGTGAAAAGATCAACCAAAAGCACCTGTAGCTATGTCTCCATCTTAAGCAACCTAAGAGGTGGAGGCGGGTCTTGAAAATCCTAAAAACAAACAACCAAGCAAATGAAAAACACCAGAAGAGCTATCCACATGCAAGGAAATCAAGCAATTTCTTTCCCAAGTCCAAAAAACCCTTGAGAATGAGGACAAAATGGATCAACTCAACTCCAATGAAAGTTTTATGGTAGCTTTCCTGTGAAACTAGGCAAAAGATGGATGGGAAGAAATCCATCAATATTTGATAGATCAATTCCATATGATCTATAAAGATTGGGAACAACGTCAAGCCTCTACAGAATCCCCTTCCCAAATGGATTTGGCTATATGAGAAGAAAAACTGCCCACTAGGCAAGGTTAATCCAACTCGAGATCCAAGAAGAAAGGTAGAGGAGCGAACAGTGAAGTGATCAAAGTAAAAGGGTTTATCCTAGTTAACTGATGACAAGCAATTGTCCTCATGGAATACTGCCAGCACTCTCAAACCACCCCTCCTCAATGAAGGTGGTCTCGTGGAACATAAGAGGCCTCAACTCAAAGGGTAATTTGAGGTAACTAAAGGAACAAATTCAATAGGATAAACGAGACATCTTAGTCATGTGGGAAACTAAGGTAACACAAGATAAACTTAGTGAAATCAAAAGCACTGGATCCAAGGGGTAATCTAGGGGGCTTGGGAATCCTTTGGGACTCCAAATATATCTCTTTTGGTAACTAGATTGCCTACCCAAATACCCTTTCAAGTCAATTTGAATGTATTGGTTCTGTGGAAAAGGTTTGATTAACAGGGGTTTATGGTCCTACTCTATCAGGGACAAAGGCCACCTTTCTTAGTAGTTTTGAAAACTGAAGGAGATTTTGGGAAAAAACAGTTGGATTCTGGTAGGGGACCTCAATTTGATCAAGGATTTGGGTGAGAAGAAAGGAGGAATCAAGTGAATGAATCTGATCTCCATTTCCTTTCAGTATACTATTCAAGATCTTGGAGTAGAAGACATTGATTTTATTAATGGTTCTTTCATATGGAATAATAGACAGGGAAGTAAGCACTAGAGCGCCTCTCGTTTGGATCATTCTTTATTTCAAATAAAACCCTACAACAGGAATTGTTTCTTTAAGTTTTGATCCTCCCCTACATGGGATCAGATCATTGGCCCATTTTCTTGGAAATTGACCTGAGGATGGCACTGAGGAACCAAAGAGGAGCCAACCTTTTCGTTTTAAATTTTTATGGCTTGAAAAACCAAATTTCATTTCTAAGCTAGAAGACTAGTGGAAGGGTATTAGTGTGTTTGGGAGCAATAAAATGGAGACTTTCTAGTTGAAGTTGAAGGCACTAAAAGGAAGGATTAAAGAATCGACTCGGTCATATTTCAGTAAAATTCATTATGAAAAGTGAAACCTGGAGGAAGAAATGTGGTCAATCTAGTAGTGGATAATTTTAGAAGGTGGGACTAAAACCCTCATTGTTCAGGAGGGTGAGTTCCTCAATGACTTGGAGAAATGAAGAAAACAAGAATAAATTCTTTGGAGGAACAAATCAAGAGTTCAATGGGTCAAAGAAGGTGTGTGTAACATGAAATTATTTCATAGGACTATGTTAAAACATAAACAGTTTCATAGGATTTTCTCCCTCAATGGATCGAACGGTCGGTGGCTTTTTCAACATGAGGATACTTCTGAGGAGTTGATCACCTATTTCTAGACTTTGTTCATATAGCCCTAAGAGGATGAGAGTGATTCCAACTCGAGAATCAAGCAATGTATTCCCCAATTAATCTAGGAAGATCAAAATGAGGATCTCATGTGGGAGATCTCCTATGTGGAGGTTGAAGAGGTTGTTTATGCATTCCCCTTAAACAGAGCTCCAAGCCTAGATGGATTCACCTATCAATTCTTCAACGTGGGCTAGCACTTTGAAGGTACTGAAATCCATAAGTTGGTATAGGATACTCGTCATTCCCAAAGAATATGGTCGAGCCTGAATGCAACATTTCTCACGCTTATCCCTATGAAAGGATCTGCACTGGATCTAAATGGGTTTTGAACAATTTTCCTGTGCAATGTTCTTTACAAAATTATTTTAGGAATTTTAGTCATGGGACACAAACCCCTACTGAAAATGATTATCAATCCATAACAGTCGGGCATTGTGAAGGGTTGGCAAATTATGGATGGTATTATTGTGGTTCATGAGGTAGTTTACTCTTTATCCTAATCCAAATATCTAGGTATGCTCATTAAAATTTACCTCTCTAAGGCTTATGATCACTTGAATTGGAACTATATCATGTCTATTCTAGATGCATTTGGATTCTCTCCCTCCTGGATCAGATAGATCAAACCAATTATTTAAACTCCTTTCTATTCTATCGTAGTCAATGGTGCGTCTCCCACACCTTCCAAGTTTCCAGGGGTTTGAGATAATGGAGAACATGACAACTTCAATGCGGCCATCTTCCAAAAGGTATGTTCTCTCTCAAAAAAGATAATTCTATTATGTTTTCCTCTACAGACACAAATCGTGATCCTTTATGGAAAAGCATCTGGTATCCCACACTATGGCCAAAAGTATTTTTTTGTTTCTCTGGTTAATTAAGCATGGAGAACTTCTTACGTGGGACATGTTGCTTTGTCATATGCTAATCACAGTAGTCAAGGTTGAGACTACCTGCATTTTGCTGTTGATGTACTTCTTTTTTGATGAATGAATAGAACTTTGACTTACAAAAAAGAAATGTTTGAAAAAATTGTTTCGGTGAACCCTTCATCCATCATAAGGAACAAGAAACATAAGTCAAGAAAATAAGACCAAACTTTTAAAAATACAGTAGTGTCAAGCCAGATGTTAGGGAGTAAATGTTGGAACATTTTGAAATTAAAAAAAGATAAGGAATAACATAGAATAATTTTATATATTTATTATTAATAATCACATTAATTATAGCTATTAGAATAAAACCAAAATCTTAGCATAAAGACCACGAAGATAACTACATAGGATGCGGCCTTATTAGTTTAATATTAAATATCTAATAAGGCTAACTAATACTATTAATAATAGTTAATTTACTATTAAAAATAATTCAATTTGAGAGATTTTTCATATAAAATTATATGGAGTATTTTTATATATATTAAGTATTTTTATATCGCTATGTGGGAACCTGAGAATTATGATTAAAATTGTATAATCACACAAGAGGATTGTAAACTCTTTTATGGATAGAAATTACAACATTACGTAAGACACTTTACAACATTGAACCGGTGGAAAATGATGTCATAAAGTAATTATTAACATAAATAACGCATGGAAAATAACTAGGATATACATATTCAAAAAAATTTATAGAGTGTAAATGCCTGATTTAATGTATCTAAATTTTAAATCCAAGTGAACTTTCCCCACAAGTGAGAATGCTGACGGAGAATAAATAGCAGATAATGCAATTTCAAGCACCATCTCATAATGTTTCCATTTCAAAATGTAAAGCAACCACAATTCGTCATTAAAGCAAAACAAGTAAAAGTTATTTATGATGCTAAATATAAAACAACGTATGAATATTCAAATCTCCAAGGACGTTACAGCATATGCAGTTGAATATTCAGATCTCTAAGGATGCTACAGCGTATGCAGTTGAATAAGGAGCAAACTCTTGGTGTTCAATTGCACTCCACTTCCCAGTTGACAGCTGAAAGAAATAGGAGATCGGATTTCCTTCCTCTGTAACACCATTCAAAAAAATCCGGTCACGCCACGCTGCAGCACAGAACAGGCATCACTGATCACTTCTTTTGAAAGGAGCCACGTCTACACTATACGTGTCAACTCCGCAAAGCCATTCTTTGGACACAAAATCGTAGATGAAGACAACAACCTTTCATTAAAACTTTCTCCAAACAGGACAAGCTTTCCTTTCCTTAAAACAACAAATGGAGGAGGACCATAAGGAATAGGGGCTGTCCTTTCCAAGGTCTTCTCCACAGGGTCGTATACTATTATTCCATAATCAAAGAGACTTGAAATTGAGTGAAATAGACATATCAAATGTTGAGTCGTGCCGTAGTACTTTCGGTGCTCATAGAATTGGGGATTACACATAATTTCATTTCAGCTTCTGCACACAACTTTGAACTCATTGTATAATCTGTAAGGAATTCGCGACAAGTCCTTGGATAACAGTAGGAATATTCATAAAATCCTTCATTACTGGCACCGATACCGGATGCCGCAAATGAATTTCTTTTATTTTATCATTTTTTTCATTAAGATGGATCTAGGCTCAATTAATTTCTCTCTTTAAATAGGCTATATTCCACTAAATACTATGGGTCAATGACTTCTCAATACCATGTACTAATACCATGGGTCATTTTTACTTTTACTATTATTATTATTATTTTAATTGGAGTCAAAAAACCCCTAAAAATAAATTGACTATTTTACTCAACTTTATTTTAATTATTCATTTTATTTTTCAAATTTTATTTTTATTTCATTTTTATTTTTATGTAATTGGAATGTTTACAATAAATGACATTACAACATCTCTATCATACTAAGATGGTAAGTGCAAAAATATTTTTAAATTATTCACATTTTGAGTGAATGTTTCATTTATCATTAAGGACAATCTAAACTAAAATAATATAAATGGATATGAAAAGTAAGAATGCAAAAGTGAAAGTGGAGATAGGAGAGAAAATTTCAAAAAAGACATCATCAATATTTTGAAATTGTCATTTAATACGGTTAATCATCCATAATGTGTAAAACACACAAAAGTTACACATTTCATGTTTATATTTAGAACCCAATCAATTTGTATAGTATTGATGGGTTTCTTCTCGTCAAACACTTGTCACTTGGTAATTTTTTATGGAGTAAATGATATAACATTAGGAGGATACAAAGAGAAACACCTTCTTTAGCCAATTGATAAATATCAAACAAAAGGGTTCAATGGTGAAGCATATTGAGGACTTCCAAAAATTGAATATAAGGGTAAATGATATTCCAAAGGAGCATAGGATTGATGCCTTCATAGGGACTTGAAAGGATAACATCCAACGTGAGTTTCACCTTTGGAAAACTAATTCATTGGAGAAGGCATTCAGGGTGGCAAGAAATTTTGAAAGCAAAATTATGACAACAAAGAATTCTACCACCCACAACTATAAAGATGGAATTTTTGCTGCCCCTAGCCTTCCACGACCTATAAGGTTGACACCACAACAATTCGAGGAAAAAAGAGAAAAATTACTTTATTATAGTTGTGATAGAAAATACACTAAAGGTCATAAGTGTGTTGAGAGGAAATTACTTTACATAGATTGTGAAGAGGAGAATGAAAGGGAACGGGAAATGTTAAAAGAAGAGGATATACACTACGAACTAACCCCAGAGAAAGAAGAAACGAATCTGATCATATCTTGTAATTCATTGGTAGGAATTACCACCCCTCAAACTCTCAAGATAGAAGGACATATAAACCACTGGACTACGAACGTAAAATTTGTCATAAATATGGATACTTGTTCTGCGACTTCCCTCAATGGTCGTAAGAGACAACTACTCCTTCGTTTGATCCCTCCTTTGATGGCTTCCTGGAAGTTCTTTGGTGACACCCTCCAACCATCAAAGGCCCTCCTTGTCAGGCTCCACTGCCCCCTACTCTGATAGCCCCAAGCTCTCCATGTGGGAACTGCTTTTCTCTCCTCATGGATCTGGGTGAAAAGATCAACCAAAAGCACTTGTATCTATGTCTCCATCTCAAGCAATGCAGGAGGTGGAGGAGGGTCTTGAAAATCCTAAAAATAAACAACCAAGCAAATGAAAAACACCAGAAGAGTTATCCGCATGCAAGGAAATCAAGAAATTTCTTTCCAAAGTCCAGAAAGCCCTTAAGAATGAAGACAAAATGGATCAAATCAACTCCAATGAAAGTTTTATGGTAGCATTCTTGTGAAACTAGGCCAAAGATGGATGGGCAGAAATCCCTCAATATCCACTAGATCAATTCCATATGATCTATAAAGATTGGGAACAACATCAAGCTTCTATGGAATCCCCTCCCCAAACGGATTTGGCTATATGAGAAGCAAAAATGCCCACAAGGCAAGGTTAGTCCAACTTAGGATCCAGGAGGAAAGGTAGAGGACCCAACAGTGAAGTGATCAAAGAAACGAGGTTTATCCTAGTTAACTGAGGACAAGGAATTGTCCTCACGGAATACTACCAGCACTCTCAAACCACCCCTCCTCAATGAAGGTGGTCTCGTGGAACATAAGAGTCCTCAACTCAAAGGGTAATTTGAGGTACTTAAAGCAACAACTTCCACAGGATAAACCAGACATCTTAGTAATGTAGGAAACTAAGGTAACACAGGATAAACTTAGTGAAATCACAAGTAGAAGTTGGCTTACGACTAAGTGTATGACACTGGATCCAAGGGTAATGCAAGAGGCTTGGGAATCCTTTGGGACTCCAGATATATCTCTTTTGGGAGCTAGATTGCCTACCCAAATACACTTTCAGGTCAATTTGAATGTATCGGCTTCGTGGAGAAGGTTTGATTAACAAGGGTTTATGGTCCTACTCTATCAGGGACAAAGGCCACCTTTCTTAGTAGTTTCGACAACTGAAGGAGATTTTTGGCAAAACCAGCTGGATTCTAGTAGGGGACCTCAATTTGATCAAGGATTTGGGTGAGAAGAAAGGAGTCAAGTGGATGAATCTGATCTCCATTTTCTTTCAATATACTATTCAAGGTCTTGGAGTAGAAGACATTGATTTTATTAATGGTTCTTTCACATGGAATAATCATCATGGAAGTAAGCACTAGAGCACCACTCTTTTGGATCATTCTTTATTTCAAATAAAACCCTACAACGGGAATTGTTTCTTCAAGCTTCGATCCTGCCCTCCATGGGATCAAATCATTGGCCCATTTTCTTGCAAATTGACCTAAGAATGGCACTGAGGAACCACCGACGCACCGACCTTTTCATTTCAAATCTTTATGGCTTGAAAAAACAAATTTCATTTCTAAGTTAGAAGAATGGTGGAAGGATATTAGTGTGTTTGGGTGCAATCAAATGGAGACTTTCTAGTTGAAGTTCAAGGCACTAAGAGGAAGGATTAAAAAATGGACTCGGTCATATTTTAGTAAAATTCATTATGAAAAGTGAAAGTTGGAGGAATAAATGTGGTCAATCTAGTACCAGATAATTTTAGAAGGTAGGATTAAAACCCTCATTGTTCATCAGGGTGAGGTACTCAATGACCTGGAGAAATGAAGAAAACAAGAATAAATTCTTTGGAGGAACAAATCAAGAGTTCAATGGGTCAAAGAAGGTGAGCGTAACATGAAATTATTTCATAGGACTATGTTAAAAAATAGAAAGTTTCGTAGGATTTTCTCCCTCAATGGATCGGACGGTCGATGGCTTTTTCAACATGAGGATATTTCTAAGGAGTTGATCACCTATTTCTATACTCTTTTCATAGAGCTCTAAGAATATGAGTGTCAGTCCATCTTGAGAATCAAGCAATGTATTCCCCAGTTAATCTAGGAAGATCAAAATGGGGATCTCATGTGGGAGATCTCCTACGTGGAGGTTGAGGAGGTCGTTTGTGCATTCCCCTTAAAGAAAGCCCCAAGCTTGGATGGATTCACCTATGAATTCTTCAAAGTGGGCTAGCACTCCGAAGGTACTGAAATCCATAAGTTGGTATAGGATACTCGTCGTTCCCAAAGAATATGGTTGGGCCTGGATGCAACATTTCTCACACTTATCCCTAAGAAAGGATTTGCGTTGGATCTGAAGGGGTTTTGAACAATTTTCCTATGGAATGTTCTTTACAAAATTATTTCAAGAATTTTAGTCAGGGGACACAAAACCCTACTGAAAATGATTATCAATCCAGAACAGTCGGGCATTGTAGAGGGTTGGAAAATTATGGATGGTATCGTTGTGGCTCATGAGGTAGTTCACTCTTTATCCTAATACAAATCTCTAGGTATGCTCATTAAACTTTACCTCTCTAAGGCTTATGATCAATTGAATTGGAACTATATCATGTCTATTCTAGATGCATTTGGATTCCCTCCCTCCTGGATTAGATGGATCAAACCAATTATTTAAACTCCTTTCTATTCTATCGTAGTCAATGGTGCGCCTTCTCGCACCTTCCAAGTTTCCGGTCCCGCCACGCTGCAGCACAGAAAACTAAGTTTATAACCCCTGGAACAGAGGTTACAGGCATCCAAACGTTTTTTTGGGCATCATACTCCATCACTTCTTTTGACAGGATCAAGTACAGTCTCCCACGTGTACACATAAAATAGCACTCCACCGTAATACTCGTCGGAAAGATCCACATGTTTTCCAGCGTATTCCAACTGCCGGTCTCCTCATCAAAAGCTTCCGTGCTACCTTCAAACACTCCACCGTCAAATATTGCAGTGATTACAATGAATTTCCCCTCAAGGTAAACACCCACAACACTGGTGTGGTCTTGGGTCATGGGAGGCAACACTTCCCATCTGTCTTCTTCCACATCGTATGCTTCCGCAGTCGCCAGAGAGTTCTCGTGCTCATCTTGGCCACCAGCCACGTAGATAAGTCCTTTCGAAGAAGAAACTGCACAAGCGAAAAAGATTCGACCGGTGGACATGTCGGCTCCGCGGCGCCATTCTTTGGACACAAAATCATAGATGAAGACAACAATCTTCAAGCCCCTCGACCAATTCTCAATTTCATTAAAACTTTCTCCAAACAGGACAAGCTTTCCATTCAGAGAAAAGAACCTCCAATAAGTTAGAAATGGAGGAGGATCGTAAGGAATAGGGGTTGTCCTTTCCGAGGTCTTCTCCACAGGGTCGTATACTGTTATTCCATAAAAAAAGAGACTGGGAATGTCTTGAATAAGACATATAAAATGTTGACTCGTGCCATAGGTCTTTCTTTCCTCATAGAACCGGGGACTACACATCATTTCCTTCCAGCTTCTGCACACATCCTTCAACTCATCGTGTGATATGTAAGGAGCGCGCAACAACACTTGCCGTTGGACATCAGTAGGAATATTCATAAAATCTTCCATTATTGGCAATGATGAGAGATTCGGTAAATGAATGTTGCTTAAAAATTGAGTGTTACCTCAGAAATCCCCTTTTGTCTCTTGCATGCGTATTTTGAGATACAATTCTTTCTATTAACACACTTTTGTCTCTTGGTTGCTTATATTGAGTTATAATTCTTTCTATTAATACATTAAGCAGTTGACCGTGAGGTGAATTATTGGCCGACTTTAATGGATGAATACCATTTTCGTATTTCCCTAAAACTTATAAATGTCCATCCATATTAATTTGCTTATAATTCATAATTAAAATAATCATATTTCTATGTATGAGTATTTATGATGAATATTAAATTTTCAAATTTTAAAAATTATTAATTGTAATTTGGTTACTGAAAAAAGAAGTTGTGCTATATGTTTTGAGATATAAATTATGTAAAATACTTTCAAATTATTTAACATTTTGGGTGGATATTATATTTATTATTTGGCATAATATAAGTTAAAGTAATATAAATTACAAATATAAATCACAAATTATTTAACTTTTTACTTTTATTTTTATTATTATTATTGTTATTTTTTTTTTAAATCCGCGGTCAAAAAACCCCTAAAAGTAAATTGACAATTTTACTCAAATTTATTTTAATCATTTATTTTAGTTTTCAATTTTTATTTTTATTTCATTTTTATTCTTGTAATTTGACTGAGTCAAAATGTTTACAATACATGACAATACGACATCTCTATCATATTAGGATGGAAAGTGCAAAAATATTTTGAAATTATTCACATTTTGAGTGAATGTTTCATTTATCATTAAGGACAATCTAAACTAAAATAATATAAATGGATATGATAAGTAAGAATGCAAAAGTGAAAGTGGAGATAGGAGAGAAAATGTCAAAAAAGACATCATCAATATTTTGAAATTGCCATTTAATACGGTTTTATAGATAAGCTATTCATCTTCAATCTTTTCAAACCCCGCCATTTTAGGGATTCTCCAATACCCCCTTTCATTAGGGATAAGGTGATCTTATTTAAGAAACACTGACCTTGTTCTTTAGGTAAGTTCCTTTTTTTGAAATATAGCCAACAATTTCATATCAAATAATAAAAAAGATACATTTGAGCCACTATTGTCCTACTATTAACTACAGCGATACATTAATTTGGGCAAGAATTTCATATAAAATAATAATAAAAAAGATGCATTTGCACTAAGGAAACCACATCAATAGCATATTACAAGCATGCAACTTTTGTCCATATTACTATAATGTTATTATAACACAGTAATATAATAAAAAGAGAATGATATTATATATAGTCTATTTCTCCAAATAGAATGAGAAGCAGATTTACTTTTTAGTAACTAAGAAACAAATATAATAAACCCAAACATTTCAATATTAAGGAGAGTCCATGGATATTGCTTATGGATTCTCATTGGGTGGAGCCATAAGGTTTAAATTACGGAAGATAGATAGAGACTCGTCAGGTTTGAGAACATGGGTGTAGAGATGACCAATCCAAACTTCTTGATTTTGAGAGATATTATACTCTGTATGCCTACAATTATACTATTTTGGCCATTCTTGAAGAGCTTCATGTGAATTCTTGTTTCTTTATGGAAAATTTAGTCTTCATACTAATTGTAATCCATTAAAAGACCAGATATATTTTCCAAGAAAATCATGATTTCAACATATACTAGATATTCAAATGATATAAAATATTTTTGAGGATTTCAATAGGAATATTTGAAGCAATGTAATCAAACTTTAAGGCTTAAGGCTTGGGCTTTTGATTTGCACCATTAGATGTTGGCATCAATTTAGACTCCATCGGTGTCTAAGAATTCAACCACACACTGCTCAATGCTCTAATACCCAATATAAGTGTCACAAAGACATTTTTCCAAAGTGACATGAGTAGCATGCTACCTCATCTTACTATTCCTTGTCACATTCTATAGAGAAACGAGGATTTAGTAGTGTATGTTTTCGTTGTAGATTATATACATCAAAACTCACTACAACAAATCCTTATGATTAGCTCCCTTTTTTGCTTCCAAGGATTGTTTTAGTTTTTTTTTCTCCAATGTTTTGAAAACTTCGGCGTTATTTATTGGGATGGCGCTATTTTTTGCATTGCTTGCACTGGCTAAAAAATTTAGGCGCTAACTTAGGTGATAATAGCACTGGAAATAGCGTCAAAAATGACACTAGAAATAGCGCCCAAAATATTGTTGGAAATAGTGCCATAAATTTCCCGAGAAATGGTGCTAGTGATAGTGTCGGATTTAGCTCCCTTTTCGGCACCTAAATTATCGCCTTGGTTAGCTCCCTTTTTAGTGCCAAATGTGCCTAAATATTTATTTAATTGAGGTGTTGGGGATTATGTGGATAGGGGCTTTGAGGTTATGGGATTTAGGGGTTTGCAGTAAAAAGGATGAAGGGTTAAGGGATTATAGGTTAGGATTTAAGGGATTAAGCATTGAGAGCTAAGGGATAATTAGGTGCTTATGAATTATGTAGTTGAATGGCTAATGGCTTAGGGTTTATGGATTAAGGGATTATTGTTTAAGTCATTGTTAGGGCATAAGGGTTTATGGATTAAGGGATTAGGGATTAGGGCTTAAGTGTTTAAGGGTCGATGGCTTAGGGGTTAGGGAATTTAGGACTTTTGCGTCAATGCAATATTTGTCGAAATTCTCTCTAAATGTCATGGAATGTCTTCCAACACCCCATCACCAACGTCATGCACCGATGTCGCATGTTGAGTAGTTATTGGGGCCAACATTGAAACTTCTTCAAATTGTTCCTATATGTGCTAAAATTTGACATGGCTAGATTAGGCGCATGTGCCCTTGACGACATGCAAGGATTTCAAGGCTCAAGGACGTGTGACATCCTCACATCGTCAACATTGCATCAATGTTTATCAAGGAGTCTCATTTTCATCATTCCTCATTCCCATTTATGAAATCTTTGTCGAAATTCTCTTGAAATGTCATGGAACATCTTCCAACATGCCCATCACCAATGTCATCCATCGACACTACACGGTGAGTAGTGAATGGGACCAACATTCAGATTTAGTGAGTATGATGATTAAGGGCTATGGGATAGGTATTAAGGTTTATGAGGGATAGGGATAAGGTTTATAAGGTCACCCAATGGAGTTTATAAGGGGACTACACTAACAATATCAATAAGGGGAATACAATAAATTCTTCCTAATGGCGAAAAGGTATTCTATGAAACTCATGATGAGAATGAAAGGAATGTTAATGACGATTTCGTAGACTCTAACTTTGGATTGAAGACCCACCATATTCCAAAGATAAATATCAAGAAGTTGTATGACAAGGATCCAGTAACATGGATACTATAGGTGGAGCAATATTTTGATCTCCATAATGTGTAACACACACAAAAAGTACACATTTCATGTTTATATTTAGAACCCAATCATTTTGTATGGTATTGATGGGTTTCTTCTTGTCAAACACTTGTCACTTGGTAATTTTTTACGGAGGAAATGATATAACATTATGAGGATACAAAGAGAAACACCTTCTTTAGCCAATTGCTAAATATCAAACAAAAGGGTTCAATGGCGAAGCATATTGAGTGCTTTCAAATATTGAATATAAGGGTAAATGATATTCCAAAGGAGCATAGGATTGATGCCTTCATAGGGACTTTAAAGAATACCATCCAACATGAGTTTCAACTTTGGGAACCTAATTCAATGGAGAAGGCATTCAGGGTGGCAAGAAATTTTGAAAGCAAAATTATGGCAACAAAGAATTCTACCGCCCACAACTATAAAGATGGAATTTTTTCCGCCTCTAGCCTTCCATGACCTACAAGGTTGACACCACAAAAATTGGAGGAAAAAAGAGAAAAATAACTTTATTATAGTTGTGGTAGAAAATACACTAAATGTCATAAGTTTGTTGAGAATAAATTATTTTACATAGATTGTGAAGAGGCAAATGAAAAGGAACAAGAAATGTTAAAAGAAAAGGATATACACTAGGAACTAACCCCAGAGAAAGAAGAAACGAATCTGATCATATCTTGTAATGCATTGGTAGGAATTACTACCCCTCAAACTCTCAATATAGAAGGACATATAAAGAAGAAAAATGTAATAGTGCTGATCGATTTGGGTAGTACCCATAAATTTATTCATTGTAAGATAGCCAAGGAAATGAATATTTTCCTATATCCATCACGAGAGTGTCAAGTGATTGTTGCAAATGGCGGAACTATAAATTTCTCTAGAAATTGCCATCATATAAGTATAACCATGAGGGAATATGTATTGAATAGTCCAATTATTTCCATTCCAATGGGTGGTGTTGATGTTGTACTAGGAGTCCAATCGTTACAATATTTGGGGATGATACCTTTTAATTTTGAAAAAAATTTCTTGAATTTTTTTGGGAAGGAAAGGAAGTTGAATTAAAGGGTAACGCATGGAAACCAAGAAAGATAATAAACTCTAATGGCATGACAAAGCTTCTAAATAAATAACAATGGGGCGTAATCGCACAATTATTCTCACTAGAGGTTCAAACATCAAAACCATCTATTTCTCCATATATCCAAAAAGTCTTGGACAATCATTACAAGGTATTTGAAACTCCCAAAGGCCTCCCACCTATTCATGATCACAATCATGCTATTCATTTGATTCCAAAAAGTGTTCCTCCAAAGATCAGGCCTTATAAATATCCCTATGCACAAAAGAGTGAAAGTGAACGTTGATTGCGAGATGCCAAAAATTCAAATAATTCAACCTAATCAAAATTATTTCTCTACTCCAGTAGTATTGGTGCACAAGAAGTATGGATCATGGTGCATGTGTCTAGATTATAGGGAAATCAACAAGCTCAATATTAAAGATAAATTTTCCATTCTTATTATTTATGAATTGTTGGATGAATTACATGGAGAAATTTACTTCACCAAGTTACATCTTCATTCAGGATATCATAAAATTAGAATGAATACTAAAGACATTCTAAAAACAAAATTTATAACTGATGAGGGTCTTTATGAATTTTTTGTCATGCATTTTGGCCTTACCAATTCACCTTCTAGATTTCAAGGTTTGATGAATTCCATTTTCAAACCCACCCTTAGAAAATTTGATTTAGTATTTTTTGGTGATATACTAATCTACAAGAAGTCTTGAAAGGATCATGTTCAACATGTTGATAGGGTGTTAAAACTATTGGAGGAGAAACAATCATATGAAAAAACATCCAAATGTTTATTTGGAGTATAGGAAGTGGAATTTCTAGGTCATATTGTATCTCATGAGGGTGTTTTTGATGGTAATGGAAATCTGTCAACAAAGGGGATCTCCCTAATATGAACTCGCAAGTAGACCTCACAACATTTAGTGTAGGAGTCCCATCTGATATAAAGGCTCAGTTGCCATACACTTAGAGATATTCCTTGGCTCTAACTGTCAGCATGAGAGAGTGATGTAATGGTATCTTCGAACAACAAGGTAGATGTGCCTGGTGAGTGTGCAACACAATTGTGTCAAGGTTCTCTTACCGTAAAAGGGGGGAAAAAGTGAGCCTCTAAGTGAGAGGTAATAGTACCACCCAAGAAGAGACACACGAACTAGGAAGTTATGTCCAACATACGGAATAGTCCACAATTGATGTGGCAGTCGTTAAAACCAAAGTACAAGGAAAGATCCATCCACCATTTAGTGGAATAGTCCAAAAGGGATGTGACTATCATTATAACCAATAAGTGAGAAAGTTTTTTCTAGTATCTTGCTGAGTAGTCCACTAAGATGAGAAAAAATTCATAACCAATACAACACATTCTCAACAAGGTAAGTACCAAAAAACTAAAATAGTTCAACTATCTTAGTACATGTGAAACAAATGTGAATTACAAATGCTGAAAGAATAGTCTTGAAAATGTCTACAAAACATGCATGAAAACATGCTGACTTGAATAGGCTTTTGTATTAAGAAAAAGTTCCAAGACACATATGTACATCATACATCACTAGCCCCAGTAGTAGGACATTTGAGCCACTACTCTCTCCTCAAAGAAATGACTGAAAACTCTCTATACTTCATGGGCGGAGCCAAGGTGAAACGTCCTTTACTCACACAATGAATGGGTATATATAACCAAGGGTGATGCTTGACCCTTGTGACTTTTTGACTACCCCCACGACTCTTCAACTTCCTATGAATTTTCAACTCACATGACTCTTCATATTCATGTATGTCCATTGGACTTCTGCTTTGCTTTAAATTTGACTTATAAGAGACATGGCTCATAGTAGTGATGTGGTATTTGAAAACTCATGACACTACTTGACATAACACTACTAACATAGACTAGCTTACTGAGGTGGCAATGTCAAGCCATTGTTTCTGCTGAGTGACAGATGTATTCTTGGATTCACCTTCTCTTCTCCTCTACATAACTTGATGATGCAAGGTCTTCAATGATCTTTGTTCTTGTGAGGTGGTTACATGCATGTGTTCCCTTTTCTTCTGCTTGATAAGCTTCTTTGTCCATCCAACTATAAGTGAGTCTTCTAGCTTGCTCACTCCTCCTTATCCTTCCTCATTGGCTCACCATGATCTAATAGTGTACATGTTCCTGTAATTCACTCATGATGTAACAACATCAAATCCAAAACTTCCTAATCTAATATGATGCATTGTTATCCATGGATTGAGCCTAAGATAGGTGACAGGCTGGGAAAGAGGGTCGAGTAACTACACATTATGTAGCTCCAAGTCACAGGGAGGGAGATTGGTCACTGCAACTATGCAAAGCACAACTTAGGCTTGGCTGAGGAACTCCTCAGTATAGTCTTCACTACTGGGGGAAATTGCACAGAGGCCACTAGGAGACTGTATTTCATAGTTGGGATGGTTAGTGGCTACCACTATATGGGACCCTCAGAGGCAGGTCTACATATTTTTCAGAGTCAAGGATGGACTAGGTAGAAGAGGGGCCTCAGAAAATTTGTCTACAAAGTTTTGGAGATCAGTGAGTCCCGGCTGAGGGAGGACACTCGATGACACTTCTGCACAGTTTTGGGAGGTAAGGTAGGTCGAGTTATCTATG